>MU719916.1:50398-65184 GCA_026770625.1 Nicotiana glauca
TATTTTTATATAAAAAATATTTTTAGAAAAATATATATATATATATATATATATATATATATATATATAAAAGCATGCACAAGGCTTTTATTATTTTTTCCATAATTTTAGGATTTAAATTGACTTATTTTCTCCCTTTTTTATCCATAAAACCCCGAATAATTATCTCCAAATTTTTTTTTGATAAATTCACTTATTGGATTTCTATATTTATTCCAAAATATGGCTAAGGTAATTTTTACATATTTTAAAAATTATATTTAATATTTTTAAAGCTAAATTGCATATAATTACAATGTTAGCCCATTTTAAGATACAATTATATTTTATATGCATAAAATTGGACCCTGTATTTTTAAATTGTTAATTATGTATTTTAAATCATTTTGGCACCTCAAATTATTTTCCAAAAATTACCTATTATTTTTATAATTAAAAATAGGGAAAATTGGCTATTTGAAATATGGCCAAAATTGGACCAATTACCAGCCCAATCTCCTAATCAATTAACCCGACCCAAGCCCAGTTATTCCTACCCGAACTAAGATATCATAAATCTTGGTCGTTGATCTTTTAGATCAACGACTCTTACTCCTCATTTCCTTTTTAATTTCCAAACGACCCTAACCCTAAGTCGTTTTTCCAAAGGAGCCGCCTTCAGATGCTCTCTTATCTCCACTCTTCTCTCAAACTTAGCCCTAGAGTCCTCCACTCAGCTCTTCCTTCGGTCATCTCCGGCGACTATCTCTCAAACCCCAAGCCTCCAATTGTCACTCCACTACCTTGCTCATCATCTCTAAGGCCGTCAAGGGTCCTGGGCCATGACGACTTGGACCTAGGGTTTCTGATTCTGTTGTTCGAGGCTTCTCTGGTGTGATTTTGGGAAAAATCACATCATGTGTGTTACGATTTGTGAAGTTACAATAGGTTCTTTCGATTTCTACTTAAGTTTCCATTTGAAACCCTAACTCTCTTCGGATATCTCAGATCTAGGTTATTTCCATGCTTTAAACATGTTTCCTTCTATGATTTTCTTACTCTCGAGCTTTCTTCAGAAAGATCCTCTATTCTAAACCGTTTTTACTTTCTTTGAAAACTAGGATTTTCTCAGAGTTCTTTCTATACCTGTTTCAACTGATTTCTTAATGATTAAACCTTTTTCCTTGTTTATTTTGACCGATTCTATCTTCCTACTTCTTTTTAACTCAGCTCTGTTAAAAGCCATAATTTATAAAAAAAGGATTTTTCTTTACTTGTTTCTGTGTGCTAGCATGTGTGAGCACGTGATTTTTGCCTATACGAATAATTCTCATAAAATTCAAAATAAAACAATTTTCCTTTGTGTGCGATTTTGTGAATTTTCGTGGTTTTCAGTTATTGTTTGTATTTGTGTGTGTGTGCATGTTTATTTGATCAATTAATAAGAAAATACAAAAATAGGTTGTATTTGCATTTAGGATTTAATTTTATAATTTTGAGTTAAATCATAAATTATTTATTTTACAATAATTTGAAAATCATAAAAAATAATGCACTTTGCATTTTTAGTGTGATTTTGGTACTTAATTATTTGCAATAATTGTTATTTAGTGTTAATTAGCATCTTTAAGATAATTTGGTTTTATAATTTAATCTAGAATTTTAGGTTTTAATTTTGGAAAATAATTTAGGAAGAAAATAAAAGAAAAAGAGAAGGAAAATAAAGGGACCTGGAATTGGGCAAAATTCAATGTCAATTCAAAAGGGCCAAATAGTTACCCGTCCAAATCATCCCAGTCCAGCCCAAACCAAGAAAAAACTTGGTCCACCCCAGCCTCGACCAAACGATGACGTTATGGTCATGACAATATGGGTCGTTGAATTAGCTTGATCGAACGGTCCAGAAGTTAACCCGTTTGTAAACCCCGACCCAACCCGCCTTATACTCGAACCAATCCAGCAACTCATTTAACTAAACGACCCCGTTTTGCCTTAAGGAATTTATCACAGCCGTTGGATTCCAATCATCCAACGGCACGCGTTAATCTATTCATTTTAATATACCTAAACCCCTCAAACCCCCAAACCCGACCATCCCTATCTCGTTTCCCCCTCCCTAGTCCGTTACTCGTCTCTCAGAGACTGGTCTTCCTCCGCCGGCCACCGCCCTAACTCCGCCCATCGGAAATCGCCTCACGGCGATTCTGATAGTCCAAACAGCCCCAAAATTACACCATAGCTTCCCCTCACCATCCTCATTCCGAATCCCTATCCCCTTTTCCTTGAATTATTCTAAAATCCTTCAAATCTTCGATCAAAATCAGACCCCAAACCCTAGTTCCTCCAATGGCCACCAGACTAACACTAGACAACCATCACAACCCCTTCTTTCCAAATCCTAGGATAGTTTCCCTCGAACACTTTTGAAACCCCTCGAATCTGGATTTGAAGAATGAACCCTAAAATTCCTAAACCCCAAATCGGTTAAATGGTTAAAGGTTTGAGGCCGTGATGGACTTTAGTTGTTTGTTCTCATTTGAGAACACTCGATTAAGGCCTATTCCGGATTCAAATTCAACTGATTCAGAGGGTCAGGGTACCAGTTAGAATTCCAGCTTAGTTGGTATGTTTCCTTCCTATTTCTTTGTTTATTTGGTTAAATTTTATTCTGATGTTCATCTCCCTTGTCTCTTTTCTCTTTTTCTTTTTTGGTTAATTCCAGTTCTTCTGCTCAACCTATTTTTTCCTATTTGTTCTTATTTTATTGGATCTTAGGTTTGCTAATTAGTTTCTGTATTTAATCATTAATGTCCGCATTTGCCATCCAAATCGTTAAATTTCAATAATCAGTTAACCCGTTATGAAATCAACATGATAGTGTTTGGGCTCCTTGTTTAAATGTTTATGTTGATTGGTTCAGAGGTCAAATACCAAACAGAGTCGTTCATTAAATGCCTTTTGCTAAAGCCAATTTTGATAGTCTAATAAATTTGTTTGAAGAATTGTGTGGTATTAACAGGGTTCTAGAGAGGCAATAGTCGAATTAAAAGACATCGAATGGATTGGTAAGTAAATGGGAATTAACAAATAAAAGATGGTCAGTAGGACTGACAACTTTTTGAATTAATAAATGAAAAGGGGACTGTTGGGTGGGCTGAGTACTTTTGTTAGTGGAAAATCAGAATTAGAGCATGGGTTAGTAATAAAAGGCTGAAGGGGTGCATGTGCTAAGGGAATAAACAGGCTGGAAAGTGAAAGGTTTGAAAGAAAAAGGGATTAGTTCTAGTCTTTAAATACACACACACACATTCTGATTCGGGGGGAATTGAGATTAAGAGATATCCAAGAGCGAAAAACCCCAAAAAAGGCTGCATACTTAACTATTTTTTGTAGAGATTAGAGAGAAAATTGCAAAACAAAAAGAGGGCACAAAATTTTGAAGGAAGTTACTGTTACATTGAAGATTGTTCATTGATTTCCCCAAATTTTCAGTTTCTAAAGGATCTTCTGATTCTTTGTGTTAAAATGGATTGAAATGGGTGTTTAAGGACAGATTTTTTGAAGTTGTTGTGGTTTGTTGTTAAAGAAGAACTGTTTTCTGCTATTTTTCCTACTCGATTTGGGTTCTAAACTGGTTTTGATGGTTGATTCTATTGACTGTTGCTGTTTGATATTGCATCTACCGGGCTGATCTTCTTCTTTACCTTACCTTTGCTTTTCCAGGTACATATTCTTTAAACTATGTAATTTGATGCTCAAAGTGGAAATGAAATGAGGAAGTGGAAGTTTGCTTCGAATTTGTGATGTTCAGTCATGTTTAAACCATAGTTGCATTACTTCATTATATAAGTATTGGCTGTGATTTTGTTTAGTTGAGTGCATCTGAGAGTTATATGTTTGATTAATTCATCTTGTGTGTTTTAGATCTAGTCCCTTCATGTATCAAACATCCAAGCTTATTCATGTATAGCTTGAGGTGCAATACTTTGATTTCAGGTTATTCACATGTATGCATGTTAGTTCAAGTTTGCAAACGAATCTGAATTTATAATTAGATTTGAGATTGTTTCTATCTTTGTTTGAATTTAGGATCTGCATCTATTATTGTTAGAACACTGTGTGAGACTTCATGATTTGTCTGAACGTGTTTACAGCTCAAAGAATTATCCACAAGTTGTATTCATAATAATTTACAAGCCAGTTTCTTTTAAAATAACCATTGTTGTCGAATGTTCTGCGACTGACTTCATGGGGTTTTAAATTGTTGATTGTCTTTCTTTCATGTTTAATTTGAAGTTCTGAAAATCAAGGTTACATGCAGTAGTAATTGTCCATTGGTCCTTTAAATAATGATCTAAAATGGTTTCATCTCTGTTGGTTCATGATTAATATTCTGCCTGTTTTTTTATCCTTACCTGCGTTGCAAAGGTTCGAAATGGTGGTTGGTTCCTGATATTTTGGAGATTTTGAGAATGGGCTTACCTGGAGAACAGCGTCTCACATACCAGGCCCTTAACAATGTTGGTTAATGTGGCTTTTTATTTAATTGGGCCGCTCAGTAATCAAACGTGGGCTACTTCGTTTTTTTTACTTAAATAGTAGTATCCAATGGGTAGAAACCTAGCTCCTTAATATTTCAATAATTACTTTATTTCAAACACTAGAGGTGAGCCGTAATTAGATAATCAATAGTCTATGGCCCTCCAAGCTTTTAGTTGAAACATCCTTTAAAAAATATAAATTGAGGTGCGCCATGCCAAACAAAAATTACAATTGTGTGGCCCTCGCTTTAGTTAATTTTGAATTGATCCTTAGATTCCGAGGCGTCCCATTTAGCAAATTTCATAGCCCCTTGCAAAGTGCAAATGCATAATTGCTTTAGGTGCGTCATTTTAATAATTTTACCTTCTAAAAACTGGGTGCCCATTTCATGTGACCCAAATCCAAATCCCAAAACTTCGAATAAGAAGTGTTCCGGATTGTGGGTGCATTTCATGTGAAGCAAGCCAAAGACATGTTTTAAACGACGTTCAATATTGCTTAAAAATTAATTAAAAGCGGTAAAAGGTTTAAAATTGCACATAGGTTCAAACTGTATTAAAATCAGATAATTAAGCCGGATATAACAATTGAGCGACCGTGCTAGAACCACGGAACTCAGGAATGCCTAACACCTTCTCCCGGGTTAACATAATTCCTTATCCGAATTTTTGGTTCGCGGACTAGTTAAACAGAGTCAAACCTTTTCCTCGATTAGGGATTCAAACCGGTGACTTGGGATACCATAAATCTCCCAAGTGGTGATTCTGAATCTTCAAATAATGAATCCCGTTTTGGTTGTCCTTTAATTGGAAAAACTCCCTTTATTTATACTCTTCTGGGGTGTAGTAGAAAAAGGAGGTGTGACAGCTCTGGCGACTCTGCTGGGGATAATTTTTCGAGCTTGGAATAATTGTTGCATTTGGCTTATTTATTATCTGATTTTTATTACATATTTTGGCTTAAAGGTGCTAAATGTTGCTTTTACCACTTTGATATTCTGTGAACTGTATATAAACATGTTACGAAACCCATCTTCTCTTTGAGTCTTCTAAATCATGAAGAAGGGTGCATTTCGTGTGAATTCTTTTTCGTCTAGAGTCCAATCCCATTTTAGAATGAGGTTCGGATAAGTTGCTAAGCCGTCGGAGCTTCTGTATCCCCGGTACGCTGCCCTCCTCCTCCCCCGGCTCGAATTGTCCACTCGGGTAAGCCAGATCTAGAACAATAAATCCAGGTTTTTAAACCTAGAAAAACAAAGCCTCATGCCAGATCCCTAGTACGAACGTTTGTATGCATCATGTGCATTTGACTTTGGAGACTCAACACAGGGGTTGAGTTTGTCTAGGACAGGTGTACCTAAAATGAAAAAGACCATCCTGATGCATCTTACTTGCTACTTGTGCATTTATTTGCTTTGGACTTGCATGCTGACCGGCTTTTGAATATCGGGAAAAATTGAAAAAAAATAAGAAAAAGGATGAAGAGAGAAATAACAGTGTAGAGGGTTAAGGGAGTTAATCACCTGTTTTGAAAATACCAATGTCCAAATAGTGCCGAAACTCTGCCAGTTTTTTGAGAAAAATGAAAGAAAAAAAAAAGAGTTTTTATTTTCAAAATAGTTTGTTTTATTTGCTACTGAATAAAAAAGAGTCTTGTTTTTAAAAATTATTTATTTGCCAATGAAAAAGAAAAAATGTTTTTGTTTTCAAAAATAGTTTGTTTGGCAGAACTACGTAAGTTTTATTCTCACTGGATGTGGGATACATAGGCAACCCATATCGGGTTCAACTATTCATAACATTTAAAAAAAAATTAGGGTAAATAAATAGCGTTGTTTTGCCGTGAGTAAAGGTGATGTCATTCTTGTCCAAAATAGCCGAATGTCCCCAAAAGGACGCCGGAAGGCCATTTTTTCAAGAACAACCACCTTTGGTCATTTCTCAGAATTTTTGATCGGTGAGCAAACACAGCCTTTAAATCTTCTTCGAAGTGGTGAAAGGCCGTATTGACAAAACTGGATATTTTTATGAAATTTTTTGAGAAATAGTGATGATTTTTTTAATGCAAAAAAAACAATAATTTGTATTTGTCAGTCAGAGTCTATTAGTCTATTTTTAGGCTGTATTGTCATTTTGACGTTAGAGACTTTTAGAGTCCGTTAATATTGTAATAGAATGTGTCGTTGTAATAAGCACATTTTTCTTTTATGAAAAATTTGAAAAAAAAATCAATTTTTTTTATTAGTCATTTTTGCACTTATCTGCCGGAACTATGCACGGTCTGATTCATGCGGGGTCATGATACGTAGGCGATCTCCATAAGATCCTACCACAACTAAAAAAATCAAATAAAGAAAAATACAAGGGAATAGACCAAAGAAAATCCGGGATGACTCAAGCAACCGAGCAAATGCATAATAGAAATGGTTAACTGCTTGGGTGCATTGCATCCCTATGTATGTCTGCCTATCTGTTAAAAGCCCTACCGGGATGCCTTTATCTTCTTCCTATTTCCTCATATTTCAAGGAAGGTGGTTGGTTTGTGGTTATTGAAGTAACTCCTCTCCACAACATAAAGCCAACAGGCAATGGCGGATAACAACAAAATTGGGCTAGTTGATACCGATTCCCAAAAGTAGTTGGTTGAACAGGACACAAACTTGGTGGATGAGGCAAGAATGTTAAGACAGCACATAATAAACATGTATCAGGCTTGGATGGTTGGGAGGGCACCACCACTGCCATTATCTGGTTTCTCAGATGCTATCTTTACCCAAACGGTGGCATCTCCCAATCACCCTAGTATCTCCATCACTCTTCCTCCAAGTTCTGGGAGGCTGAAGAACATAGAACAATCCTTAAGGAACGTGCAAGGAAGGGGAGATCAGGGTATCAGGTCTGGCAAAGAATTGTCTTCATCACCTGACGTTCGCTTGCCCGCAGGGTTCAAAGTACAAAAGTTTAATTTATATGATGGGTGTGGAGCTCCGGTGGTCCACCTGAGGGTCTATTGCAGTGAAATGAGAATTGTGGGAGAGAAAGATGGCTTGATGATAGCCTATTTCAGTAAGAGCTTGATTGGGGCGGCTTTGGAATGGTATACTCGTCAGGATGTTGGTAAGTGGCATACATTGTGCAACCTGGCTGAAGATTTTGTGCGAAGCTTTCAATACAAATCAGGCACTACCCCAAACCGCTCCTCCCTATCTAAAATGGGAAAAAGGACGGATGAAGACTTTAGGGAATTTGGGTTCAGATGGAAGAAACAGGATGCTCGTGTCAATCCCCCGGTTGTTGAAAACGAAATGGTTGAGCTTTTCCTACAAGCCCAGGGGCCCATCTACTTCAGTCATTTGATCTCAGCCTTGGGTAAACCTTTTAGTGATATGATAAAAATGGGGGATATGGTAGAAGAAGGAATCAAGGCAGGCAAAATCATGAGTCATCTGAAAGACAATCAGAACATCCCAGTAAGATTGGGTGGAAGAAAGAGAAACAGAGAAGATGATTCGACCTTTGATCGACCCTTCCAGACTCGCCCTCGCACACGTGAACATCATTGTGCACCAGAAGATCCTCTCCAATACTACTACTCTTCATATAACCCTCAAAATTATATATCACTTTCCTGGTATCCAGCTCCACAAAATGCTTATCTATTCCCACAAACCTACCGCAAACCCCCTGGATTAGGTTTCCGGCCCAATCTAGCCTTTAAGAATGAGAGGCTACGGAAGAAAACCTACACTCCATTGGGAGAGTCATATGCCAGTCTGTTCCAAAGGCTAAGGAAACTGGACATGTTGAAGCCGATCCAGATAAGAATGCCAAACCCTCTTCCGAAGAAGTTTGACTTTTCTCAACAGTGCGCATATTGCTCAGATGCCCCGGGGCATGACATAGAGAAGTGTTGGAATCTGAAAAACGGGATCCAGAAGCATATTGATGAAAGCGACATTGTCGTGCAAAGTTCAGATGCAGCGAACACTAGCCAAAGTCCGTCATTTGTGCATAGTGAGACGCATATGGTGGATACGGTCTATTTTGAAAAAGAATGTGAGAACTCTTCAAGGAGCCTCAGAGGTCCACGTGCTACTAAGCTTTCAGCGCTATCAGAGGTTGATCTTAAGAATGAACAGGCACGGAAAACCCAAAAGCAATTTGTTGAGAACAATGGGATGAAGATTTGTGAAAGTCCTAATATAAGTCAATAGCTAATATGTTGAGCTTTGTAATTGGAAGGACACTCAATTTCTTGGTCAATCGGAGAGGAGTTTTGGTGGCTGAATTTGTTGTCATTTCTGCTGTCCAAGTTATTTTAGGGTTGTAAGTTGGATATTGTCTTGTAAATCAAACCCTTCCATTTTTTCATTTTGTCCAGTTCCTTGGGTCGTAGTATCTCATTTAGTGTTGTCTAGGTTTGTTCTAAGGTTTATACTCTAGTTTAGTTTGCTTGTCTTGTTGTTCGAACTATTTCAACATCTAATGGTCCTGTTCTCTGTTATTTCTAGTCATTTTCTTTTGTTTAGTTCTCTCCTCTTCATAGTTCTTTTCCTGTCGACTTTAGCGGTATGACATGCTTGCATAGTTCTAGGCCTAAATCTTAAAGGTTCAATCATGAAGCAATTGGGAAGATAATCGGGGCACTTAAGGGAAACAAGAACAGATTGAGATCATTTGAAGCCCGAACCATGTGAAATTGGGGCTGATAGAACATAAAGAAACATTATGTGTCATGCCGCATCAGTTTGAAATTAAAGACAAATTTGCCCAAACTGGCAAGGGTCGTTCGTGATAATGAGAGGGAGAGTGTTGCCTAATGGTGCTTTGCATTTAACAGATGAAGAAAGCAAATGTGTGGATATAGCTATCAAGTCTAGCACAATCAGAAGATCTCACAAATGTTTGTTTAATCACGTTATTTGTGCTTGGCATATTTTGAAGATTGGAATGACGAATCATTTTCTTCTGCTATCTAAATACTTTATCCTTCGTTATCCCTTTTATCCTTACTTGTTTTCTTTCATACCCCTCTTTTGGAATCAGTAGCAAAGATTAAAAACAAGCGTGAAAGCTAAGTAAAAAAAAGGAAGATAAAAAAAAGAAAAAAAAGCACAAAAGAAAAACAATGATAAGTGAAAATAAAAACTATAACAACAAGTAATTTTGTATGAACTACGTTCTGCTTGATTCCGAAAGGATATGTAGGCAGCCTCTCTCTGAGGTTCAGTCATACCAAAATAAAATCCAAGAGTCCCCAAGAAAAAAACTGGGGCAGAAGTTGTGGTTGTTGTAAAGAAATCTGGCTCCGAAGGTTGTAATTTTAAACCCAAGTTGATTTGTTTTGAGCCTTTAAATACTCTTTCTTTCTAGCCCTATCCAAAAGCCCACGTTACGGTCCAAAGAAAGACCTTCCGATCAGTCTTTGAGAGATGCCAAGTCAAGCAAGTAAAGGTGAATCACATCAACACTTCGGTCCAAACAAGGAAAATGAAAAATGAGAGAGTCTTATTGGTGAAAATCCTTACGGTCACCGTAAGGTGACGGGAGCTGAGAGAAATATGAAAATGAGAGAGTCTTATTGGTGAAAACCCTTACGGGCACCGTAAGGCGGCAAAAACTGAGAAGAATAAAAAATAAGAGAGTCTCATTGGTAAAAACCTCCGGGCACCTTAAGGCAACTATAAATTGAGAGAAAAGATCAAAATGAGATAGGCTTACCAGTGAAAACCCTTCGGGCACTAAAGTCGAATAGGATTGTGAACCAGATTGGATATGCGAAGCATTGAAGCCTAGTTTCATGGAAAAAAAGTACGATAAGAGCTGAACATCGGAATTGCTTAACAAAATAGGTTGCAAGTACATGTCACGGTCAATAGAGTTAATATCCACATCCAATAGGTTTCTACCTAGTAGTTTTTCTTGTCAGGAATCATCTTTCTCCTTTATCCTTTATTCTATTCCTTTTTCTTCCTGGGTCTGTTTGGTCCGAACAAGTGAGAAATGATTTCAAAATTTGTCATCAGCTTTCCAATTGCACGAGACGAGTTCTGGCTAACACATCAAAGTGTCCTAAGTCCGTAAAGAACAACAAGCACGCTGAGCTGGTAACAATCAACATGCTTTGGGATTCGTACAAAATACCAAGGTTTGGTCCATATCAATTCATGGAGAATGCAACAGATGGAAGGCGTTTGGTGAACAGATCAAAGGTATATTCTGCGATAAAATGGACGAAAAGGTTGGACCAGCGACAAGAAAGACATTCCAAGCAGAAATCAAAGGTTTTAGACCTCAAGGCCAAGGCTAGTAGTTTAAATCAGGAAATAGCAACATGCACGCTAAAGTTAGTAACAATAAATATGCTTTGGGGATCAGATGAAACACAAGGGTTGGGTAGATGTTGGTCCAGGAGCAATACAACAGATATTGGATTCAAACAAAAAGAGGTATTTTCTGGTTTAAGGTTTATAACAGAAGTGCTTAGTCAATGAACTAGCAAGTTATTCGAATGGAAATCAGTTGCCATGTCAAGTAAGGGAGCAACAGAACTCAAGGCCAAGGCCAGTGGACAAGTTAAGAAAGAGGAATGTATACACAGAGTGGGGAGCGATGGACGTGATTTGGGAATTCATGTGAGACACAAAGGTCGGATCGATGCTGGTTCATGATCAATGCAACAAATAGAAGATATTGGGTCTGAATGGAGAAAAGGTATTTCAGTAGTACGGATGATAGAGAAAGTGGTTAATCAGTAAACAGGCAAGATCTTCAAGTGGAAGGTAGTTGTCATGGGAAATATATGGGGTCAGATAAGAAGACTAGAAATAATAGTTGGGAAGTTTATGACTAAGGAGTAGTCAGAAGGTCGGAAGTTTTCAACCAAGTTCAAGGTAGTCAGACGAAGCAGAGCATGGAAAGGGGCGAATAAAAAAAAACCATCTCCAGCAAGAATATCACAACCAACCACCACATTTAAACTGACGAGATTTTTCTGTGATTGAAACAAGGGCAGAAAATCTCGGTTGTTTCGGAGAAATCCACCGTAAGGAAAGACAACTCAAGTTTTAAGGGAGAACAAGACAACTCAAGTTTCAAGGGAGAGCAAGACAACTCAAGTTTCAAGGGAGATCAAGACAACTCAAGTTTCAAGGGAGAGCAAGACAACTCAAGTTTTAAAGGGAAAGTAGTTTTGAAGGAAGACAATTTATTTTCAAGGGAAAATGGTTCAAGATGCAAGGGAAAACAATGTCAATTAAAAAAAGAAGACATTTTAAAGTTTTGAAGTCAGGAGCCCGCCTGGAGAACAGAGGCGTACAATCCAAGTTTTGAAGTCAGGAGCCCGCTTGGAGAACAAATGTGTACAATTCAAGTTTTGAAGTCAGGAGCCCACCTGGAGAACAGAGGCATACCTTTTAAGTTTTCAAGTCAGGAGCCCGCCTGGAGAACAGAGGCGTACCTTTTAAGTTTTGAATTCAGGAGCCCCCTGGAGAGCAGAGGCGTACCTTTCAAGTTGTTGAAGTCAGGAGCTGCCTGGAGAACATGGGTGTACATTTTAAAGTTTTGAAGTCAGGAGCCCGCCTGGAGAACAGAGGCGTACCTTTCAAGTTGTTGAAGTCAGGAGCCCGCCTGGAGAACAGAGGCGTACCTTTTAAAGTATTGAAGTCAGGAGCCCGCCTGGAGAATAGAGTCATACAATTCAAGTTTTGAAGTCAGGAGCCCGCCTGGAGAACAAAGGTATACAATTCAAGTTTTGAAGTCAGAAGCTCGCCTGGAGAACAGAGGTGTACCTTTTAAGTTGTTGAAGTCAGGAGCTCGCCTGGAGAACAGAGGCGTATCTTTTAAGTTTTGAATTCAGAAGGTCGCCTGGAGAACAGAGGCGTACCTTTTAAGTGTTGAAGTCAGGAGCCCGCCTAGAGAACAGAGGTGTACATTTTAAAGTTTTGAAGTCAGGAAACCGCCTGGAGAACAGAGGCGTACCTTTTAAGTGTTGAAGTTAGGATCCCGCCTGGAGAATAGAGACCTTTTTAAGTTTTGAAGTCAGGAGCCCGCCTGGAGAACAGAGGTGTACTTTTCAAGTTGTTGAAGTCAGGAGCCCGCCTGGAGAACAGAGGTGTACATTTTTAAGTTTTGAAGTCAGAGCCCACCTGGAGTACAGAGGAAGACAACAATGGTCAAAAGAAAACAGTTCAAGTTTCAAGGGAAAAGCAATTTGTTTTCATAGGAAGGGAAGACTACAATTCAAGTCAGCAACAAAAGAACTTCGGAGGGAAACACAAGTCAACAAGGCAGTAGCAGTCACAAGATCAAGTTTGGAAATAAATCTTTGTAAAGCATAGATTATAGCTTAGTCTAGCTTTTTCATTTTTCGTTATGATGTAATAAGGAGGTCAGTAAGCAATAGCAGTAGCAGCAGCTACATTAAACACAGCTTCATGGTAGTCCCAGCTACCAAAAATTTCCGAACTACATTGACCTGATTCCTTTATAGCGAAGGATATGTAGGAAACCTTTGAAGTAGAGGTTTGGTCAAATCTTTACAAAAATGCTTCACACGGAATATTCAAACGGGCAAAAATCGCTCGTATCCGCTCACTTTATCTTTGCACGAAAAGTCTTCGTGCTTCTGACAAAGAGGGGCAGTTGTGAGCACGTGATTTTTGCCTATACGAATTATTCCCATAAAATTCAAAATAAAACAATTTTCCTTTGTGTGCAATTTTGTGAATTTTCGTGGTTTTCAGTTATTGTTTGTATATGTGTGTGTGCATGATTATTTGATCAATTAATAAGAAAATACAAAATAGGTTGCATTTACATTTAGGATTTAATTTTATAATTTTGAGTTAAATCATAAATTATTTACTTACAATAATTGGAAAATCATAAAAGATAATGCACTTTGCATTTTTAGTGTTTAATTATGTGATTTTGGTACTTAATTATTTGCAATAATTATTATTTAGAGTTAATTAGTATCTTTAAGATAATTTGGTTTTATAATTTAATCTAGAATTTTTGGTTTTAATTTTGGAAAATAATTTAGGAAGAAAATAAAAGAAAAAGAGAAGGAAAATAAAGGGACCCGGAATTGGGCCAAATTCAATGTTAATTCAAAAGGGCCAAATAGTTACCCGTCCAAATCATCCCAGTCCAGCCCAAACCAAGCCAAAACCCGGTCCATCCCAGCCTCAACCAAACGACGAAGTTTTGGTCATGACAATCTGGGCCGTTGAATCAGCTTGATCGAACGGTCCAGAAGTTAACCCGTTCGTAAACCCCGACCCAACCCGCCTTATACCCGAACCAATCCAGCAACTCATTTAACCAAATGACCCCGTTTTGCCTTAAGGAATTGATCACAGCCGTTGGATTCCAATCATCCAACAGCTCGCGTTAATCCCTTCATTTTAATATACCTGAACCCCTCAAATCTCCCCCAAACCCGACCATTCCCTATCTCATTTCCCTCTCCCTAGTCCGTTACTCGTCTCTCAGAGACTGATCTTCCTCCGCCGGCCACCGCCCTAACTCCGCCACCGAAAATCACCTCACGGCGGTTCTGGTGGTCCAAACAGCCCCAAAATTACACCATAGCTTCCCCTCACCTCCTCATTCCAAATCCCTATCCCCTTTTGCTCGAATTATTCCAAAATCCTTCGAATCTTCGATCAAAATCTGACCCCAAACCCTAGTTACTCCAATAGCCACCAGACTAACACTAGACAACCATCACAACCATCACAACCCCTTCTTTCCAAATCCTAGGATAGTTTCCCTCGAACACCCTTGAAACCCTTCGAATCTGGATTTGAAGAACAAACCCTAAATTCATAAACCCCAAATCGGTTAAATGGTTGAAGGTTTGAGGCCGTGATGGACTTTAGTTTTTTGTTGTCATTTGAGAACACTCAATTAAGGCCTATTCTGGCTTCAAATTCAAAAGAGTCAGAGGGTCAGGGTGCCAGTTTGAATTCCAACTTAGTTGGTATGTTTCCTTCCTATTTATTTGTTTATTTGGTTAAATTTTATTCTGATGTTTATCTCCCTCGTCTCTTTTCTCTTTTTCTTTTTTGGTTAATTCCAGTTCTTCTGCTCAACCTATTTGTTCCTATTAGTTCTTGTTTTATTGGATCTTAGGTTCACTAATTAGTTTCTGTATTTAATCATTAATGTCTGCATTTTCCATCCGAATCGTTAAATTTCCATAATCAGTTAACCTGTGTTATGAAATCAGCATGATAGTGTTTGGGGTGTTTGGGCTCC
>MU719918.1:3652-24829 GCA_026770625.1 Nicotiana glauca
GCTTAACACATATTTAAGACCTGTACCGGGCGTCGGAACCAAAATACGAGCCCGATACCATAGTCTTTTAATCAATTTTCACTTCCAATTTCCTTAATAATTTCAGAAAAACAATTTAACAGAAAAATTCTTTTACTCGGGTCTAGACCTCGGATTTCGACTCCGGGCACATGCCCGAGTCCCATATTTTTCTACGGACCCTCCGGGACCGTCAAATCACGGGTCTGGGTCCGTTTACTAAAAATGTTGACCGAAGTCAACTTTAGCCATATTAATATCAAAATTCTTCAAATTTTTCACAGATTTCACATATTTCAATATAAAAGCTTTCCGGCTACGCGTCTGGACCGCGCACGCAAATCGAGACAACTAAAAGTGAGGTTTTCAAGGCCTCGAAAGCGCGAAAAAAGGGAGAAATCCGGTGATGACCCTTTGGATCGTCACACCTTTTTGTCACTTTCTATTATATCAAATCACGAACTCGTATTCTGAATCTTATTTCACATTCTTTGATCCAAAACCCTAGCTTTTTTTTTGAGTTCATTTCATGTATATGTCTTAAATGAGGCTTTTTCGGAAACGTAAGAGGATATTTATAATCCTCTGTTTGTTTGTTGTTTCTGTTACAACTCCAATCTTATTGCTTTCTTCACATAGGCTTAGACATCTTGGTTTTGATGGTAATTATTTTACTATAGATATCCAGCTACGAAGAAGGATATCATTGAAAAATTGGTCAAGGAAATGTTGCAACAAGGAGTGATACAATACAGCAAAGGCCCTTTTTCCTCACATGTGATATTAGTGGGAAAAAAGGATGGATCGTGGAGATTATGCGTGGACTACAGAGAACTCAACCGATGAACAGCCATGGATAAATTTCCTATACCTATTTGATGATCTCTTAGGCGAACTAGCTGGGGCAACTATTTTTCCAAAAATCGACGTAAAGTCAGGTTATCACCAGATTCGAATGGTCGTTGCTGACATTCCTAAGACTGGCTTTAAGACTCATATGGGTCATTATGAGTACCTGGTTATGCCCTTTGGGTTAACCAATGCCCCTTCCACTTTTCAGTGCCTTATGAATCATTTGTTCCAGCAATTCCTTAGAAGATTTGTCCTTGTTTTCTTTGATGATATCCTCATATACAGTGTGATTCTCCAAGATCACTTAGTACACCTACAGTAGGTATTTGATGTTATGGTTGCTCACAGCTTGCACGCTAACTTGTCTAAATGTGCTTTTGGAGTCTCAAAGGTTGAGTATTTAGGACATTTCATTTCAGCTGATGGAGTCTCAACTGATCCCAGAAAAATTTAAGCAGTTCAAAAATGGCCAACTCCTACCACTACCAAACAATTAAGAGGATCCAACCTATTAAGATTTATCGAGATTCTTTTTATATTCATTTCCCCCTTTGCCATTTGTATACAATTTGCCTAAAAGTGATAGCTAACTTTGCAAATATGCCCCATTCTGATGAATTAAATATATGCAACAAAAAAAAGAGCAATTAAACAACTAGAATTACATTTCAATCCCAAGCAAGTTTAAAGAAACAAAAGAGTGCAACGCTGGAGTAAACATTGTGGTTAACAACCTTGAACAAGAAAGACATCAAATATTACATATTGTATCTTCTATCCCCTAAAAACCATACCAAATCCTTTCTTCTGAAAGTTTCCATAGAATTAGTGAGGGATTACTTACCAGTGATTACTTTAACACTTACCAGTCGTCAAATGTTCAAGGTATCAAAACTTAAGTAGAGACTTTTTTTGGAGCAAAGGAACCATGTGTTCCCTTTGGACCTTGATAATGTTAAGAGTGAAAATTTTCCCCATGTATTGTAAGAGTACATCATAGAAGCCCGGGTACCCGCAGAACTTACCCTGAGGGGCTCTGTAATCTGGGCTTTTCTGTGCTTTTTCTGAGTAGAGAAAAACCTTCTGCCAATTCTCACAGTGCAAAAAGTGGATCTGCAGAAGATAAAGACCAAACAAGGAACCAATTATCAAAATGAAATCAATTTTGATTTCTTAAAAATAGCCAATTAAAATCTGTAAATACTTACAAATTTCTAAATGATACATCTTGAAACTCGACTTAACTACGAGCATTGACATACACGTATATCTCCTTACAAAAATGTCAATTGCACAAAAGAGGCTTACCCTTCTTTTATTAAATGGAATTTACTCAGAAAAAAAGAGATTGGTCACAAGTGCCGTTAAAGTTCCAGTGCATAAGATTCCTATTATCTAGATCCTTGATCCTCACTCAATATCCTATCCTTTTTCTAGATTCAATTTAGAATGACTTTAGAGCAAGCAAAATCAAGCACGATCAGGCTTTGCTTTCATCTCCTCAAGAAACGATTTTTGTGCTTCACATACCTGTGATTAGTGACAGAGTGAAAGAAGCTTATAAAATTAAAAGAACTATTATAGCACTCGGGCAGAACAGAGAAGGCACTCAATACTCATTAGAACTGACAGGAAAAACGCCCAAAAATAAGTGGACAAGATAGAGTGCTTAGTTGGGGAATAAGAACACTCTAAATTGTATCAAATCAGCTTACAGAGGGCAAGGCAAGGGTTATACCTCTTAGAATATAGACCAATTAGACTTGGTTACATCTTCAAGCAATGTGTTCCAGTTACAAATATTCAACACTGAATTATGAGTTTAAGTTTTAATAGTTATCAATGCAACGACTAAAACCACAAGAAAACTCTGAAAGAACTATGTTCCGGTTGGTTTGCTTGATTCAACTTTTTGCTGGAAAATAATTACTTCATTTAAAATAATAAGGATAATTTTTTTCCTAATCAAACTCAATTTAAGCCGCCACCAAGATCAACATCACATCCACTAGAATGGATGAAGATTAACAAAAACAAAAAACTTCCGACAGTCAAATTGAGCATGTAATCACGCAATCTAATCACAAAGTGACAAATACATGAATTTTTGTCCAATTTTATGTCGTGTAAGGCCTATAAAAAGGGGGAAGCGCTCGAACCCCAAGCATCTGGTTAAGGGTGAAGAGATCCTGTTGATCCCAACACAACTCTTGGTGGTATAATATAGAGTAATTATCAATCAGAAATTAGCCTTTCCATTGCCTTCATTACTTTTAATTTACAACACTAAATAACACAAATATTTTTCCACAACTCTACACTTTCTTCTTTAAATGTTAAAGAATATGTTCACAATAGGCCGTCTCGGATTTTATTCAATTTCAGGAAGTATTTGACATGACATAGTTTAGAAGAGAGAAAACCTTTGCCATTTGGACCTAAATCTTCCGTGCACAAAATTGCTCGCCAAAGAAAAAGAAAAACTCAAATACAATCTTCATAATGCACTTTATAACTAAAATTTCACAACAGTCTAATCACTCTTTGTAAAGCGAGGAGCTTTTAACATACTAATAACCAAAACACAAACAATGGAACTGACTTCAAATAAATCTTCATAAATACACTTTAGAAACTAAAATTTCACAGCATTCTAGTCACTATTTCTAAAGCAATTAAGAAGCTTCTAACATACACATAAACTAAACCAAAAACAATGGGAACTGACCTCAGGTTAGAGATTTCAACTGAATAAGATGAGTAAAAAAACAAAACCCGCAAAAACGGAGCTCTGGAAAAATGTCACAAAAAACAATTAGGACCATTTCTCGATTTGTGTTTGTCATCCTTGCGCAGGGGTCATGCTAATCTTCTCTGTGTCATTCCAATTTATTGGATGTTCCCGAAGAGACGAACCTAGTTATTAGGGTTTTGATAGATAAACATAACAAAGTTTTGTCCTGTAGCCGATAAGGGACAACTAGCTGGTTGGGGTTTTTGGTTGGGATGGAACAACTTGCTAGATAAACAGAAGAAAGCTTCAGTTCGAATTGAAGTATGACTAAAGTGGAGTCATGAACGATTATGCAGTAGAGTCTAACGTGTGATGACCTATCAAGGAAATTCCACATTTTACAAGTTAGATGCCAATCCCAGTCTTCTTAAAGTAATTGATTCAGCAAGGGCATTAAAACATTGCCGCAGAGAGAGATTTATTTCACTGATTAACAAAGATCATTTTCATAAATCCACGAGTAATTCTCCAGTGCGCAGTTACTATATGACTTTGCGAAGTAGTTTAAACACATGCGCGCACACACATTACTGAGGCAAAATAAAAATCTAACAAAAGTTCCAAACTCTAGAATTGCTAGAAGTTTCCACAAATCCATTGCTAAAGATAGACACATGTATTGGTCTCAAATTCATTTTGATTTTTAAAAGAGTTACTTAAGTACATAGATCTCGGCAATAAGAGTGTGCTGGCAAGTAATTACAAGAGGGCTACAATTACGAAATATGTAATGAGCGGAGTAAGTCAATCATGGCACCTACATAATTTAATATAGCCGTGTTACTCCAATAAAACAGAGAAGATATACATCTTATTGGGCTTGACTTCTTCTGCCATAAACTCAAGAACCTGTTTTAATGGTTGCTATGATTTTTATGGTGGGCTCTAAGAAACTTACCAACCATTAACACAGGTTCTTGAGTTTTGAATTATCACGTTTACCAAACTGGGTCGGGACTTTTGTTTCAGGTAACATTTTTAAAGAATCTCAAACATGAACCTCCGGGCTGAGATTAAGTTAATAAACGTTTTGCATAACTCTGCTTACAACTGCTTTGGTTGATAGCTCAAATAACTCCTTGTTTAATGTTCCAAATAATCCTACGCTCCTCTTAGGAAACTCCCATAAACTGGCAACGTGGAAGGATTAGGAAATCAATCTCAGTATATAGCACTATTTAGTTCAGACTCCTTTAACCCTGGCGTTCATGGTTCTTCTCCCTATTTTCTGAACCATGACAAATCTAATTAACTGGCATCACCTGTGATCGTGCATTTTGTCTTGCCATAAATGGAATGACTCTGTCTCTCTAAGTTATGTTGCACCCCCGCGCATTTTGTGTCGCCATAAATGGAATGGCTCTGTCTCTCTTAGTTATGTTGCGCCCCCGACCTGAGTCCCCATGTCCGCTTTTCCTGACTCGCAACCCATTTGGTTGGCCAAGACAACAAGCCCAAGCTGGCTTCTTAGGAAGCCTTTTTCCACTGTGCTTCCATTTAGCTACCACAGTTCCAGTCAAGTTCTTGTCCACTGATTGAACATTCAGTAACAGCCATTTTGCCTCAAAATAGTGCAAGAGACGGTAATTCTTTAGCTGGTGTAGATCGGAGGTGGATATTGAAGTTCTAGTAGAGTTCTACTATATAGTTTAAAGAATCAAATAACATATACTTAACCATTTATACAAATATGATGCATAACCATAGTATACACATATGGCATAGGTGTTCAAGGCAAAATGAAGATTACATAGCCTTATATATACTTGCTTATGTATGTCCATTTCCCTCTTTCCCATTTGTATGCAATTTGCCTAAAACTAGGTAAGCAAGAGAATTATTTTCTCCTATTTTTTTAAAAAATAAAAATAAATAAATAGGAACGTAAGCAAGAGAAATTAAAAACAGAAAGTTTCAATGCTTTAATTTCCAACACCAAAAAACATAAATGTTCTTCAATACATTCTTCTGATTAACTGTTAAATTATATGTTCAAAACACTAATTTACCCAATTTCAGAAACTATTTGGCATGTAAACTGGCATATAATTTCCAAAAGATAAAACCTTTGGGATAATGCCATTTGACCTAAATCTTCCAGGACCAAAAGTTGCCCCATACAATATTTGTAATGCACTTCAGAAAATGAAATTGCAGAAAACTCTAACCAATATTTCTAAAGTAAGAAATGGAAACTGACCTCAGGTTAGAGATTTCAACTGGATAAAAAAAGCAAAATCCACGAAAATAGAGCTCCAAAAATGGCAAAAAAAATTTGGACCATTTCTCGATTTGTGCGTGTCATCCTTGCGCAGGGGCCATGCTAATCTTCTCTGTATCGTTCCAATTTTATCGGATGTCCCCGAAGGGACGAAATTACTTGTTAGGGTTTCGATAGATAAACTAAAGAAATTTTCTTTCCATTGCCGATGAGGGAAAAACTAACTAGATAGTTCGGTTTTTAGTTGGGACGGGACTGGACTCCATTCCATCTGAATAAGACCCATATTTTTGGGTCTGGACTTAACTGTAATGGGCCGGCCTTCTTATTAGTTTACTTGATTGGACAAACCTCTTCTCCTCAATATTTTTAATATATATTATTTCCTATAGCAAATGTTACCACCTTATTTATTTTAAATAAATATTATTTAAAAAAATTATAATCTATCGATACTTTTTAATGTTTATAGCAAAACATCTAATTTTGGTTAACTCCTACCCCTAAGCCACTAAATACGCTATTCAGTTACATTATTCTCTTTCTCTCTCTACTTTGATACATGTCATTCCCTTCCTCATTGCCTGAAAATACGATGCTCAATCTCAAAATTCCTCTCACCCACATGACCTATGTTCTCTCCGGTCCCAATTTCTCCAATTCCATCAGACGTTGCTTTCTCTTAAATTTTTTAATGCATACCCGATTTGAGCGAACTTTAGACACTACTTCCACTTCCTTCTTCTTCTCTTTTTCTTATTTTCTTTCTTCTCCCTTCTTCTATGTTGCTGTTTGAAAGCTATAGGTATGTTAATATTGGGGAAACAAGAAACTAAGTGTTTGGATTCTAATAATATGAATTGTGGGATTTGTTTTGAGGAATATACTATTTTTTTCTTATCGGGGCGCACAATACAGGGGTTTTTGCTCGACGGCGGATTCTCCGTAAATTAGGGTTTGTTCTTAAACAAAGACGATGAAATTTGGGGTTGAGCAACTTGATTTTCTGTTAATATATTTCAATGTATTTTCAACTTATCACGCTGTATTTTCATGTATTTCATTGTATTCATTGTCCTTTTTTCATTGTAATTCAATGTATCTCGTTGTATTCCATGTATTTTATTGTACTCACTATCTTTCTTTAATTATATTTCAATGTATCCCGTTGTATTCTATGTATTTCATTGCATTCACTGTTTCGCTATATGTCATGAATGTATTCATATTTTTTTAATTAATATAATTTGTGTATTCAGATATATTATATAATTTCTCTAAAGATTCCTATATTTTTGGGGTATTTTTCGGTTGAGAATCTTTTTTATAATTGCAAATACAAATTTTGTGTGTTAATTGAGTTTGTTGAGTTATATTAGGAGTCTATTATGTTAATTGATTCACTTTCCGTTTAAAAATTGTGTAATCCCCTATTTCACGCCGTGAATATAGTCGAATACATTCGAATACAATAATTTGTCTAGCTGTAATCTCATGTTTCTGTGACGAGCCAAAGGGTCATCACCAGTTTCCTCATTCGTTCCGCGCTACTGAGGCCTTGAAAACCTTACTTTTATTTGCCTCGATTTGCGTGCGCAGTCCGGACGTGTAGCCGGAAGGCTTAAATATGAATTCTGTGTGAAAAATGATGAATTTTGATATTAATATGATTAAAGTTGACTTCGGTCAACATTTTTGGTAAATGAACCCAGACCCGTGATTTGACGGTCCCCGAGGATCCGTAAAAAAATATGGGACTTGGGCGTATGCCCAGAATCGAATTCCGAGGTCTCAGGTCCGAGGAATGAATTTTTCCATGAAATTATTTTCTGAAAATGTTTAAGGAAAATAAAAATGAAATTTGATCAAAAAGTGATGGTATCGGGCTCGTATTTTGGTTCCGACGCCCGGTACAAGTCTTAAATATGTGTTAAGCGATATCTGTAAAGTTTGGTTGAAAACGGACGTCGTATGACGTGTTTCGGACTATAAGTTCCAAATTTGAAAGTTTATAAAACTTAGAAGAAAATCATGTGTTTTGAGGCTTGATTCTATGTATATGATGTTATTTTGGCGATTTGATCGCGCGAGTAAGTCCGTATGATGTTTTTGAGGTGGTGTGCATGTTTGGTTTGGAGCTCCGAGGGCTCGGGTGAGTTTTGGATAGGTGTCGAGTTGTTTTTCTTAAACTTTGGGGTGCAGATTTTGCTACAGGTGCTTCAGACCTGCAGGCTTCGCATTTGCGAAGCCTGGCTCGCAAATGCGAGTATCTCAAATGCGAAGTCTACTTTGCAAATGCGGACGTCGCAATTGCGAACAAAATCCCGCAAATGCAAAGCTAGCCAGGTCCGCCTGGGATCGCAAAAGCGAAGTATTTTTCGCAAATGCGGACGTCGCAATTGCGAACAAAATCCCGCAAATGCGAAGACTGGGCACCTGGGTAGGGTTCACAAATGCGAACTCTTTTCTCGCATTTGCCAAGTCTAGCGGGTAACCCAGGTTCGCAATTCCCATATCTGCAACCTGCAATTTTCATACTTAGACGATTTTTAAGCCTCATTTTTCATATCTCAAACCAAACACCCATTAGCGATTTTTCAAGAACCCTTCCTCCTCCAATCCATTTGTAAGTTATTTTTCACTTAATTTATTCAATCTTTAACATCATTTATCATGTTTTCATCTTAAAATCAAGATTTTTCATGGGTGAAAATGGGGATTTTGGGTAGAACCTAGGTTTTCTTAAAATTGGGGATTTGGATCTCAATTTGAGGTCCGATTTTAAAACAAATCATAGATATGAACTTGTGGGGGAATAGGTAACCAGGTTTTGGTTCGAACCTCGGGTTTTGACCACGTGGGCCCGAGGGCATTTTGGGAATTTTTGAGTTAAACTTTGAAAAATTCATTTTTATGCATTCAAGTTGATTCAATTAGCATTTGTTGATACATTCAAGTAAATTGTGACTAGATTCGAGTGGTTTTGTGGTGAATTTGAGAGGTAAAGCTATACTAGAGGCTTGAGTGGATTTTTGGAGCATTTGAGATAAGTGTTTGATCTAACTTTGGCTTGAGGGAATAGGATTAGAATATTATTTGCTAATTGCTAAAGGTTGAGTACGGTGTATAGGCATGGTGACGAGTATCTATACACCGGCGTCTAGCATGACCGTGAGTCCTTATTGTGCTTATTCTGATTTTGTTGTGACTCTTCCTTGTTAAATTGATGAACTCTATATAATGTGAAGAGTATGAGAAGGAATTTATGACTTGTACACTCTTTGGAGCATTGGCTCGAATGATGAAGTAACTATTGAGTAAAAAATGAAAGAAAGAGAAAGAGACGTGATTATTCCCTTGCTGGGCTGTTTACGTACTTTGATTATCTCCCTCGCCGGGATGTGAAAGCTATTGTTATTGTTTCCTTGCCGGGATTTGACTATTTACTTGTGTTTTCCCTTGCCGGGACATCTATTACTTTTGTCTATCCCCTCGCCCCTCATTGTTTGTGATTGCTGTTTGGGTGAGGTTGAGTGATAAAGCACGATGGCTGATGCCGTGCATGATTGTTTTGATTATTTATGCACGAAGGAACATTCCGTGCCATGTTTGATTATTTATGCACGAAGGAACATTCCGTGCCATGTTTGATTATTTATGCACGAAGGAACATTCCGTGCCATGTTTGATTATTTATGCACGAAGGAACATTCCATACCATGTTTGATTATTTATGCACGAAGGAACATTCTGTTCCATGCTTGATTATTTATGCACGAAGGAACATTTCGTGCCATGTTTTGGTTATCATTGCACTAAGGAACATTCCGTGCCATGTTTGATTATTAATACACGAAGGGATATTCCGTGCCATATTTTCTTTATTACTCTCGTTGACTTTGTAGTTGTACCGTTTCATTCCTTATTTATTTATCTTGTATTCTAAACTGCTACAGCCCCTACAACATGCTCCCCTCCCCCTTGACTTGTTAAGTTTCTGTTTTCTCTTCTATTGCGTGTGTGTGTGTCTATATATATATATATATATATATATTTGAACTGTACAAGTTTGTTTGGTAGTCCGGTCTAGCCTCGTCACTACTTCGCCGGGGTTAGGCCAGGCACTTACTAGCACATGTGGTCGGTTGTGCTGATGCTACACTCTGTGCATATTTTTGCACTGATCCATAGCATTTTGGGAGTGAGCTTCCAGTCCAGGGACATTCGAGGTAGCCTTGCTGACGTCCGCAGGCCCGGAGTCATTTCTATTCCATCCAGTTTGTTATTATTGTACCGTAGCAGACAGTTTTATTCTTCATTCGAACCTTGTCTTTAGCATTCTCTAGACGTCCGTGAGTATTGTGACACCAGTCTTGTGTAGAGGATTTGTTAAACTTCCGCATTTCTTTCAGTAAATTATACTTGAGACTTCCGCTTTATTGTTAAATGCTTTATTGTTGTTAATATTGTCGATGTTCGCTAAAGTAGTATTTGATAATTGGCTTGCCTAGCTCCCCTTAGTAGGCGCCATCACGACTCCCGAGGGTGGAAAATCTGGGTCGTGACAGTTTCACGCCATAAATACAGTCGAATACACTCAAATACAACAACTGATTAGCTGGACTTCCCTGATTCACGTCTATTTTTGCTATTGTATTCATGAATACAGTAGCTTAAATATATCTAATACATCTTATAACAACTGAAAACGTATCTACAATTCGTAATATAGCAAATGGTATCTATATATAGCTAATTACCACTAAAAGATAGTTCTTTGTGAAAATTTCTCATATTTTTACGGACTTTTTTCGGTGTTATCCCGCACCAGTAACTAGGGGTGTATTGCCAAAATATCAAGCCAAACCAAACCGACGAACCAAGTCAAACCGAAGAAAAAACTCGACTTGTGGTTTGGTTTGATTGGTTTGGTGTTGGAAAATAAAAAATCGATCACCCTTGGTTTGGTTTGGAATTAAAAAAAAAAGTCAAATCGGATCTACACCAAACCGACGTTATATATAAATAAATTTTATACATAAAAAATAATCATTAGAATCTAATTTATAAGTATTTTCTAAACTATTTTATAGTTTTTAATGTATTGAGATATTATTTATTTGTGGGCTTGTAAATTAACTATCTACTGAGTTGATTCTATCTACATAACCTAAATATCAAGCCCAAACTAAAACCCAACAAGACAAAAGACAATAAAATAAGTTATTACATATCTTCCCTAAGTTCCAATTCCCAAATCAAAGAACCCCAAATATTGGATGCTTGTCATTTTGCTCACATAATTGATGATTATTTTTGTATTGAAGTTTATCAAGTTTACATTGCTTTGTTTTATCACATGTTTGTTGTCATTTTCTATTATGGAAGGTCTTGAAATTATGATTTATACGAACAATTGGTATTCCTCTTATAGTATTAAGAAAAATAGTAATCATGCGAAAATTCGGTGATTATTTGATCTCTTTTTCAAGAACAATATAACTAAAAAGAAAAATCGAAAATAAATCGAAAACCCGAGAAAACCGACTAAAACCGAAATCAATAAAACTGAGTTTATGTTGGTTTGATTTGATTATGAATTTAGTAAACCAACATAGTTGGTTTGGTTTTGGTTTAATAAAAACCGAACCAAACCACCTCATGTACACCCCTACCAGTAACTATTTATATTTTGTAGCCAAAAAATATATAATTATATATATATATATATATATATATATATAACATACATAATGTATATATAGAAACAATATATATTTTTCGACTATTATTTTGAGAACAACTATACAATATCATTTCCCCTATTTTTACAGGGAGCATTACAGTTTTTTCTTATTAGAAATTGTTAGTAACAAAATAAAATCTTCGGTAATTTTTGGTCTTATATTAGTCAGCCTCACGCTAGTCCACCCTGAGAAATGGAACCTTTGCATTGAGAGTTTCGTATTTTGAAGACTATCAATCTTAATATTGCATAGGAGCATTCAATCAAGCCTAGACGTTTTAGCTAAAAATCTCTAAGTTGGAAAATGCATTTCCCAGCTTAGACATTCATGTGTTGTCGCAGAAGTGCGATAACACACGAATTCTCACTCTTCTCCATGACTTCAAAAAGGATCTCGTAGAATTCTAGGGTATGCGCTCCTAAGTATGTTGGTGGCTTAAATCTCATCAAGACATCTATATACAATTATGGAATAAAGCAGCACTGTCAAAAATTTGTTGGGACTTAGCTCATAAACAAGATAAGTTATGTATCAAATGGATCCGTGCTCATATATATATATATATATATATATATAAATTACAGTTTAGTACCACAACAGGCAAGCCGGATGATCTGAAAAATTCTTTGTTATAGAGTAATAATTGAGCAAGTTCAAGTTAATATCACATATAGCAAGAGTATCATCAAGCAATTTTATTTGAAATTGCTTGGTAATTGGCCTAGAGTGATTAGGAAGAGCTTGAATCAAGGTTGTATTATTTGTCAATCCTTAATTTACTAAATCTAGAGATCACATTTTTGTTTTTTGTGAAGAAGTTGTAGAGAAGAGTGATGCAATAGCTAAGAAAGCAATATCATGAAGCTAACACATGGGAACAACATTTGAATTGGGCTACTAGAAACTTTAAAGGAAGATCACAATTAGATGCTCAACTTTTAAGAATGATTTATGCAAAGTATGTATATGCCATTCAGATTGAGATTCAGAATTTTTTTTAGTATATAAGCAAAATTTGGGATAATATTGCAAGAGAAATAACTTATATCTGTAATGTTGGAGCTTCCCTTGGAGTTAGAAATATTGTGCAACAACTCATGTTCGAGAAGTAAATTAAATTTTTGTTATTTGTGTCCAAGTTGTATTTAGATAGCAAGTTGTTATAGCTAAGCTATCGTTTTGTTGCCTCCACCGATGATTAACAAAAAGAAAGTATTAGTTAAAAAAAAATCCATAGATCAAGATATTCACCTTCAATAATCTCTACTTTCTTCATTAGTTTTTCATTGCCGATTGAGACGAATTTCTTATTGTAATCATCATTACTAGGAAAACTTAACGTTGATCCAAACAAAATGACTAACTAATGTGTGGCTATAATTCATGATTTTTACACATTATATGCTTTGCGTTTTACAGGCTTTAATGTTAAAATACACTTTTTTTGAGCATAATGGAGTCTATTTTATGTATAGGTGCATCGGAAATGAAAGTAGAGCTAAAGGGATGCTTAAACGTCGAAAGTGAGCTCGAGAATGATAAAAAGGAGAAGCCGGGCAAAAGCCAGGCCTAGGCTGGCTTTATCCAGGCGAGGCCAACTTAAAGCCAGGCCTAGGCTGGCATTATCCAGGCGACGCTAGGCCTAAGACCAGGCCCAGTCTGAGTTTTGAAGGTTTTTATTATTTCCCGGTTTGACTAGGAGTTCAATTACACGTTTAGGGCTTGTCACAAACATATAAATAGTCCAAAAAATGCCACTTTGAAGGACTTTCGCAACCGGAGGCAAGAATAGCTCGTGGAAAACTATTTAGGAGTTGAAAATATTGATTTCTACATCTCTTTATCCTTACTCTGTAATTTAATTATGCAAATTACTTTGGATATTTGTACTATGAATATGAATAGCTAAACTCATAATCTAGGGTTTTGATGGAACCTGTTGAAGGATGATTTTCTCGTTATGTTAATATAGTTTTGCCATAGTATTATCTCTATTTGTTCAACTATATGCTTATTGTTGTTGATTGAAGGACCCTCAATTAGTTGTTTCTGTTTAGTATGCATTACTCGGAAGAGAGTGTATATTTAGGTAGTTGTTGAACTTCATCACTCCTAACGTATATAAGGGATCAATACGAAGGGTTTAAAGGTTGGATTAGGGATAACGAAACCTTGGGTGCGATCTAAGTGAGCTATAATTAAAGTTAGCTAGCGTAATTCAGAAGAATATGTCTAGGATATTGTTGTAATTATTTGGGAGAGAGTTACGACAGTCAGAGTGCTCATGATCGATAGAGAAGACTTAGACAAATTTATAGCAACCATAGCGGAAAGGATTCCGACAACAGGGGAAATCAGAACCTTAGATCATTCTCATTCTTGCTTACCAACCGTTTATAGTTAGTTCTTAATTACTGCATTTTTATTGCATAATAATTAGTTAGTAGATATCTAACCTATTACTTAAATATCTCTGAAGGTTGAATACGTGAATTTGTGTAAGTTCAATCGCTGTGATTGATAGGTTAAATCCCTATGGGATTTGACTCCGGACTTATTAACCGGATTATATTTGCAACGAATGTTTTGTCCTTTTTATAAGGCATAGTTGGGCGTGATCAAATTTTGGCACCGTTGTTGGGAAATTAACGGTGTTATTGATTGCAGTTAAAAGAAATGCAAAAATTCTTAGTGTAGCCAATTTTCTTCAATATAAACTTTTCATTAAAATTCTAACGTTTTTAGTCTTGGGTGTTACAGGTGCATGCCTTGAAACTCCTCAAGAACTGGTGAGTTGTTTAACGCATTATCAGATTCTGAGAAAGTTTTCAAGGCATTGAATCGTGCAAACAAGAAAGGCAAACCACAATAGAACTCATCAGAACAAATCAAACCAGACATGAAAGACGATCATCTAAACAACAGAAACAACGTGAATGACCCAAACGATCAAGGTGTGACAGAAGCAGCACTATATGATTGGGCACAACCCACTACTGACAACTTAGCAACTGCCATTATAGTCCCCCAGATACAAGCAAATTCATTCCAGATCACAAATAACATGCTACATTTGTTGCGGAACAAGGGACTTTCTCTGGGTCATACGTTGAAGATCCTCAGCAGCATCTGAAGAATTTCCTGTCAATCAGTGCCATGCAGAGGCAACATAATATGACACCAGAAGCAATACGTCTGTTTTTGTTTCCATTCTCAGTGACAGGAGCGGCTCAGACTTGACTTAATTCACTCCCTATAAACTTCATCACTACTTGGGAGAAATTAATCAAGCAATTTGTGAACAAATTTCACCCACCCAACAAGGCTGCTCAGCAACTTGATGAGATATTGAGCTTCAGACAGAAACCAACAGAGACGTTGCAAGAAACGTGGGAAAGATTCAAGGGTCTGCTGGTTACATGTCCACATCATGGTATTCCGGAGCAAATGTTGGGGCAGAGGTTTTACATGGGTTTTGCAGATAGCTTGAAGGAAAATGTTGAGGCTTTAGCAGGTGGAGCATTTTTTATCAAAACTTTCAGAGAAAGCAAGATCCTACTTAACAAGATGGCACAAAACTCTAGATGGACAACAAGAAACGCTCCAATCACTTTTGTAGTTCACTAAGTGGCATTAGACCCAACTAACTCCATAGCTGAAAATATGGCCACTCTACTGACACAAATGAGCATTCTCACCAAAAAGGTTGATTAATTAGGCCAGAAACAACAAGTACACATAGTTGATACAACTAATGAGGGTTTATGTACACATGCATTAATCAACCATATGTCTGCTCGTGGAGTGCTGAAGGTGATAACCAATAATATCAGAAGAACATGAATTATATGGCCAACTATGGGGGACAAAGGCTTGGTAGTGAGAATTGGGGTCAGCAAAATCAATAATATAGACAAGCTCAGCAGCACTACAACAACAATAACATTGGGGCTATGCGACCACAAGGTCAAATAGTGCCTTACCAAAGGCAACAAGTTTACAATCAGCTCAGTAGCAGGCTTATCAACAGCCTCCACAACAGCAGACTATAAGACATAAAAATGGGTTTGCTAAACTTGAGGGGATGATACAACAAGTGATTGGGTCCACTGGAAAACTAACTGACAGAGTATACTCACATGAATCATCGATAAAGAATATTGAGACCCAATTAGGATAGATTTCTATGGCCCTAAAAAATCGGCCCCAAGGGACGTTACCTGCAGACACCCAAATCAATCCAAAAGAGCAGGGCCCGAAGCAGCTGATGGCAGTGAGTCTCCAAAATGGTAGAGACTTAGATCTGGAGCAAGAAATTGCTCGCAAAAGCAGACCGACTGAGGCACTGGTGCCAGTACCCATTGAGATAGATGATTCAACAGGGTTAACTGAGGTGACAGTACAGCATGTGCAAGACAACACCAACAAAGAAGAAGAGGTTGTGAAAGAGACTGAGATTGCACTGGAACCGACAATAGAAGCAATGCATGAACAAGAGAAAAATTAAATCACAAGAAAGAAGTGTCCTCCAGCACCATTCCCACAGAGATTGGCCAAATATCAGAAAGATGAGCAGTACAAGAAATCCTTGGAGATGTTGAAGCAAATTCAGGTAAACATTCCATTGATTAATGCTTTAAAGGAGATGTCTAGTTATGCGAAATGATGAAGGACTTGATGTCCCGCAAGTTCGACTTTCAAGACTTGTCCACGGTTACACTAACTCAGACCTGCAGTGTTGTTATGACGAGACCCATAGCTGAGAAGCTGTCTGAACTAGGGAGTTTCACAATCCCTTGCACAATAAGCAACTTTTCATTTGCTAATGCACTATGTGATCTGGGAGCAAGCATAAACCTTATGTCCCTGGCTATCTACAAAAGGTTAGGCATTGGAAGAGCTAGACCCATATCTATGTTACTACAACTGGCTGACCGAACAGTGAAGAGGCCCTCTGGGATTTTGGATGATGTATTGGTACATGTTGGGAAGTTTGTGTTCCCAGCAGATTTTGTCATCCTTGACTGTCGGGTTGACGAGGAAATTCCCATAATTTTGGGAAGACCATTCTTGGTCACTGGAAGAGCTTTAATTGATTATGAAACTGGGGAGCTCAAGATGAGATTAAACGATGAAAAGATAACATCAATATGCAAAAATCTATGTGGAGAACCAGTGAATTTGCTAATTTCTCTCTAACAGATGTGGTGGATGTAGTTTTGGAGGAGGAAGATGATGCATTGAACATTAAAGACCCTCTAGCATCATGTCTTATGAACTTAGATGAAGCTAATGATGAAGACTTAGAAGAGTGGGTACTTGCTCTTGAAGGCAAGGTTTTTGGAAAAGGGAGCTCGAATTTGAGCCCTTGTACTTAGATGACAGAAAAACTCCTCCAGCTAAGCCATCAATAGAAGAGCCACCCAAGTTGGAACTAAAACCACTGTCATCTCATCTCAGGTATGAATTATTAGGACCTAACTCAACTTTACCTGTTATTATCTCACCTAGTTTGTTAGATGTGCAGGTAGAATAACTTTTGCAGGTACTAACTGAGTGTAAGACTGCAATTGGGTGGACCATTGCAGACATCAAAGGGATCAGCCCGACCTTCTGTATGCATAAGATTTTACTGGAAAAGGGGCACAAACCTTCTAGAAAACATCAAAGAAGGTTGAACCCCAACATGAAAGAAGTGGTAAAGAAAGAAGTGATCAAGTGGTTAGATGCAGGAATCATATTCCCCATATCTGACAGCAACTGGGTTATCCCAGTTCAGTGTGTACCACAAAAGGGAGGTATGATGGTAGTGAAGAATGAACTGAACTCCACACGAATAGTCATAGGTTGGCGAATCTGTACGGATTATAGGAAGTTGATATTAGCTACCAGGAAGGACCATTTTCCACTGCCATTTATTGATTAGATGCTAGATAGATTGGCATGGAGGTCTCACTTTTGCTTTCTGTATGGGTACTCGGGGTATAATCAGATTTCTAGTACCCCGGAGGATAGAGAGAAAATGTTGTTCACATGCCCTTATGGTATCTATGCCTTTCGGAGAATGCCGTTTGGCCTATGCAACGCACCTGCTTCATTCCAAAGGTGCATGATGGCCATCTTCACAGATATGGTAGATGAGATAATGGAGATGTTCGTGGATGACTTTTTAGTGGTGGGGAATTCATTCGATGATTGCCTTATGAACTTGAGACGAGTTTTGAAAAGGTGTACTGAGACTAATCTGGTACTCAACTAGGAAAAGTGCCATTTCATGGTACATGAAGGTATAGTCTTGGGGCACCTAGTGTCAAGTAAATGTATTGAGGTGGATTGTGCAAAGGTTGATGTGATGTAAAAGCTTCCACCACCCACCTCCGTCAAAGCAATCAGAAGTTTTCTTGGGCACGCCAGTTTCTGTAGGAGATTTATAAAATATTTTTCCAAAATTCGTAACCCCTTGTGTAAATTGCTTGAAAAAGATCACCCTTTTGTGCTTTTTGATGACTGTAGGGTAGCTTTTGAGGAATTAAAGAAGAGATTGGTAACAACACTTATCATAGTTGCCCCCGAATGGGAGCAACCGTTTGAGCTAATGTGTGATGCGAGTGACTATCATGTGGGAGAAGTTCTTGGGCAGCAAAAAGATAAAATCATGCATCCAATATACTATGAAAGTAGGACGTTAAGTGGAGCCCAGCTAAACTGCACTATGACCGAGAAGGAGATGCTATTAGTGGTGTTCGCATTTGACAAGTTCAGGTCATACCTAATAGGCTCAAAGGTAAATATTTATACTGACCATGCTGCTCTCAGGTACTTAATCGAGAAGAAGGAGTCAAAACTGCGCCTTATTCGATAGGTGCTACTGTTGCAAGAACTTGATTTGGAAATTCGAGACCGAAAGGGAATGGAGAACCAAGTAGCTGATCATTTATCTAGGCTGGAAGGAGCTAATAAAAAGGTTGAGGTAGAAGAGATTTTGGAAACTTTCCCAGATGAACAACTACTAGCCACGAGCCTCGGGGAAGTGCCATGGTATGCAGACATCGCAACATACCTGGCGAGCGGTATTGTTCCTTATGACCTTTCCTCTGTTCAAAAGAAAAAGTTTTTTGTGATTGTCGCATGTATTATTGGGAAGAGCCTTATCTGTTTAGGATTTGTGTTGATAACATGATCCGGAGATGTATCCTCGAGATAGACCAGTCTTCTATTTTGCAGGCATGTCACGTCTCACCATATGGTGGGCACTTCGGTGAAGTAAGGACAACTGCGGAAGTCTTGAAGTCGGGCTTCTACTGGCCAACATTGTTCAAAGATGCACATCTATGGATAAAGGAGTGTGATGAATGCCAACGAACTGGGAATATTTGCCGCCGACATGAGATGCCTATGAACCCAATTCAGGAAGTAGAAGTGTTTGATGTATGGGGGTAAATTTAATAGGGTCGTTCGTCAGCTCATATGGCAACAAGTACATACTCGTCGTTGTGGACTACGTGTCCAAATGGGTGGAAGCTGTAGCACTCCTTACAAATGATACAAAGGGGGTAATTGGTTTTTTGAGAAAGTACATATTCACCCGATTTGGCACCTTAAGGGCAATAATTAGTGACGGAGGCACTCACTTTTGTAATCGAGCCTCCGCAAAGTTGTTGGAGAAGTACGATGTACGCCACAAGGTGGTCACCCTATATCATCCACAAACAAGCGGGCAAGTGGAAGTCTCAAACAGAGAAATAAAGAGTGTGTTGACTAAGATTGTGAATGCTACCAGAACAGATTGGGCGAGGAAGTTAGATGATGCACTTTGGTCTTATCGAACCGCTTTCAAAACTCAAATCGACATGTCGCCATACAAGTTGGTGCTTGGGAAGACGTGTCATTTACCATTAGAGTTGTAGCACAGAGCCTGATAGGCATTGAGAGAGTTGAATCTTGATATTGAAGCTGCGAGAACAAGTAGAGTAACGGAGATGCATGAGCTTGATGAGTTCAGATATCACACTTTTGAGAGCATGAGATTATACAAGGAGAGAATTAAGAAGATACATGATAGAAATATTATTGAGCTGAATTTTAAACCCGGAGATACGGTATTGTTATACAACTCAAGACTAAGGTTATTTCCAGGCAAATTGAAATCATGATGGTCAGGGCCTTTTTGTATGGTTGAATTCACCCCATGGGTGTCGTAGAGATTGCTTTGAATAATGACTCTCGCACGTTTAGAATCAATGGTCACAGATTAAAACATTATATGGGCATGGATGAAGCAACGGTAGTGTCAATGACCCATTTGATCGAGCCTCCGAGGTTGAGCGTACTGTAAATGCACTTATATATGTCGTGCCGCAATGTTAAATCAGGCGCTTCATGGGAGGTAACCCATTGATCTGTTGTATTCATCGTGCCACGACGTTAACTACAACACTTGTTGGGAGGCAACTTGTCACGACCCAAATCCCAAACTCGGTCGTGATGGCGCCTCTCGTGAAGACAAGGCCAGCCAACAAAACAAACGCTTCCTTTTAACAGTTATTTAATATTTATAAAACTAAAACACGATTAGCATAATCAAAAGCGCAGAAAACAACGATAACAACAGGGAACCATCCCGTCACAGCCCGACATCGGGGTGTCACTAGTCATGAGCTACTACAGAGTTCACTAAAGTACTACAAGTCCGGAAATAGGAACAAAGTCTGAAAGTAACAGGAACAACATAAAATAAGGGAGAAGATCTGGTGCCGCGGATGCTAGCGGTCACCTGACTCAGCCATGAGAACAAATCTTCAAACAGCTCAAAACCCGCTACCGGGAACAACACCTGCAACTGCACGCGAGGTGCAGGGAGTAAAGCGAGTACTCCAACTCAGTGAGTAATAAAAATAAATAACGACCGAAAGCATAAAATCCCATAAAGGCACAAATAACGCTATTTCAAGCAGTAAAATCAATTATACAATAAATCTGTGGAGTATCAGATAATTCTCTTTTAAAACAGTGAAGACAATTAATTTCAACAAGTAAAGAACAATCAGAAACTCGCCCCTCGGGCTTAATATCAAATACTCAGCACAGTATCAGCCCCACGGTCTCACTCCCAACTCACCAACATACAACATCAGCCTCTCGGGCTCACTCCCAACTTACAAAAACACAAAATCGGCCTCTCGGGCCCACTCCCAACTCACAAAAACACAATATCGGCCTCTCGGGCCCACTCCCAACTCACATGGGTACCCTGCGCTCACTGGGGGTGTGTACAGACTCCGAAGGGGCTCATACAGCCCAAGCGCTATATCATAAGGCCTTAAAGCCTTCACACATCACACTCGAGGCCTGAAAGCCCCCCTCACATCACTCAACATAACCTCACATATGGCCTTCGGCCTGAATCAGTCCAGAAAATAATCATAAGCCCCTTGGGCATCAGTAAAACAATGATGCTCAGCTCAAACAACATTATAAATATCATTTAAATCTCGAGTTGAGTATAAATGTAGCTGAGTTCATGAAATAGTATAATTCAATTGGAC
>MU719918.1:29349-51172 GCA_026770625.1 Nicotiana glauca
AGAAAAGATTCTTCACGCACCCATAACTTGGGACTACACATCCTATCACAATGGAAATCATACACTCAATAATTCATCTATTATCCAGCAGACTTCTTTGCCACTACCAAGTCATAGGCAAAGATCCGGCCTCAAGTCCTCCAAACTGGCCCAATATCAAACTTACGGAGATTATATCTCGCCCCTTGATCGGGGAATTACAAGCCATCAAGGCACATCTAATACTAAGCACTCATGCGCGCATACGAACGCATGGAAGGAATTTCAAAAGTTTCTTTCCAAGATGAATCAAGGAAGCGGGATAAGAATTCAAGAATGCGAAGCTTTCCTAAAGGTTCTGCAGCCTCTCGAGGATAAATACAGACGTCTCCGTACCGATCCGCGAGACTCTACTAAACCTGCTCATGACTCGTGAGACCTAGTAACCTAGGCTCTGATACCAACTTGTCACGACCCAAATCCCAAACCCGGTCGTGATGGCGCCTCTCGTGAAGACAAGGCCAGCCAACAAAACAAACGCTTCCTTTTAACAGTTATTTAACATTTCTAAAACTAAAACATGATTAGCATAATCAAAAGCGCGGAAAACAACGATAACAATAGGGAACCATCCTGTCACAGCCCGACATCGGGGTGTCACTAGTTATGAGCTACTACAGAGTTCACTAAAGTACTACAAGTCCGGAAATAGGAAAAAGTCTGAAAGTAACAGGAACAACATAAAATAAGGGAGAAGATCTGGTGCCGCGGATGCTAGTGGTCACCTGACTCAGCCATGAGAACAAATCTTCAAACAGCTCAAAACCCGCTGCCGGGAAGAACACCTGCAACTGCACGCGAGGTGCAGGGAATAAAGTTAGTACTCCAACTCAGTGAGTAATAAAAATAAATAACGACCGAAAGCATAAAATCCCATAAAGGCATAAATAACGCTATTTCAAGCAGTAAAATCAATTATACAATAAATCTGTGGAGTATCAGATAATTCTCTTTTAAAACAGTGAAGACAATTAATTTCAACAAGTAAAGAATAATCAGAAACTCGCCCCTCGGGCTTAATATCAAATCCTCAGCACAGTATCGGCCCCACGGGCTCACTCCTAACTCACCAACATACAACATCAGCCTCTCGGGCTCACTACCAACTTACAAAAACACAACATCGGCCTCTCGGGCCCACTCCCAACTCACAAAAACACAACATCGGCCCCTTGGGCCCACTCCCAACTCACATGGGTACCTTGCGCTTACTGGGGGTGTGTACAGACTCTGGAGGGGCTCATACAGCCCAAGCGCTATATCATAAGGCCTTAAAGCCTTCACACATCACACTCGAGGCCTGAAAGCCCCCTCACATCACTCAACATAACCTCACATATGGCCTTCGGCCTGAATCAGTCCAGAAAATAATCATAAGCCCCTTGGGCATCAGTAAAACAATGATGCTCAGCTCAAATAACATTATAAATATCATTTAAATCTCGAGTTGAGTATACATGTAGCTGAGTTCATGAAATAGTATAATTCAGTTGGACTGAGTTCAAATAATATTTCAATCAGTGAGCACTACGTTGACCCCGCGCTCGTCATACAACGCGTGTCTCACCTCAACATAGCACTACGTTGTGCAATCCGGGGTTTCAAACCCTCAGGACATCATTTAAAATTATTACTCACCTCAAGACGGTCAAAGTCTAGCTTGATATGCCCTTGCCTCTCAAATTAGCCTCCTCGTGTGATGATTCTGCCCAAAATCACAACGAATATGTTGCATTATACTAAAGAGACAATACCCAATCGAAAGCAATCGATAAATATAAAAATTCACGAATTTCGCAAAACCCGAGCCCCAGGCGCACGTCTCAAAACTCAGAAATTTTTACATCAACGGGTTCCTTATCTCGCCAAGAGTCTAACCATACAAAAATTATCCAATTCCCATATCATTTCAATGTCAAATGGACCTTCAAATCCTAACAAGATTAAAAAAATTACTATTCATCTTCTTCTCCATTCAAGAACCCTAACTCACAATACCCATTTCAAGGACTAACATAATTCTTTAACCAATTGGTACATCCTACTTCACAATACATTCCAAATACTTAATCCATAGTTGTATTTATGTGTAGGGTGAAAACTTTACCTCTTGTAGATCAAACCCTAACTTGAACCCTTTTAAATGATTCTTGATGATTAGAGCAATTCCTATAAACTTCAATCCATGTAGATGTTAATACTACCATTAACTAGTGTTATTCCATTATAAAAATATCATAAAACTTACCTTTGATGTGTATTTGGGTTGAGGGCTCTCCACCTTCTCTCTAGAATCCAAAACTTAACCCAAAAATGTCATCTTTTTCTCTCTCCCCGATCCTCCCTTTATTTATAGAAAATGAGTTGCGTAGGCTGGCTGTGTAACCTATGCAGATTGGCTACGCAGCTTACCCCTCCCTTCACTTCCATTCTGATTTTGCCTACGCAATTGTGTGTAGGCTACGCAAACTCGCGTAGCTGTTCTGTCACCATTTAGAAAAAAAGTCATAACTTCTTGTATAAATCTCCAATTGATGAACGGTTTGATGCGTTAGAAACTAGACTCAAAGGGATTTAATTTAATAGGTTGTGCATCACCGAACTCCTTATATAACTGGAGATATGATTGATTAAAGTGAGGTCTTGTGCACCCTCATTTACAACTTTCGTCCATTATGAAATTTTCCAACTTCAAAAGTTCCCGTTAACCATCCGAAATCACCCCGAGGCCCCCGGGACCTCAACCAAAAATACCAACACCTCCTAATACATCATACAAACTTGTTCCAATCATCAAAATGCATCAAACAATGACAAGACCATCAAATTACATCGAATTCAAGCCTAAGTTCTTCTAAAACTTCCAAAACACGCATTTGATCAAAAATCCGACCAAACGATGTCCGAATGACCTGAAAATTTGCATACATATCCAAAATCACCCAACGAAGCTACAGCAACTCTCGAAATTCCATTCCGACCCTCAGATCAAAATCTCACCTATCAACCGAAATTCGCCAAAATGCTAACTTCGCCAATTCAAGCCTAATTCTACATCGAGCCTCCAAAATTACTTCCGATCACATTCCTAAGTCACAAATCATCCCTCGAAGCTAACCAAATCACCGGAATTCACATACGATCCCTCTAACTAAATAGTCAACTTTCGGTTAACTTTTTCAAAACAAGCTTCTCTTTAAGAGGTTAAGTGTCTCATTTCCATCTAAAACCATTCCAATTCTACCCGATCACCTCAAATACTAATATTGAAACATAGAGAAGCATATTGTGGGGGAAACGTATTATGGGATAAACAGGGCGGTAACTCATAAGACGACGGGTCGGGTCATCACACAACCCAATTCGTAGTTGATTTTTAGTGTAGTTAGAATTTTTCTTTTTATTTTTATATGCTAACAAGTGTGCAGGTGAGTTTGGGCGAGTCGATCAAGGTCTAAACGACACGCGAAGTAAGAAAAATGCCAGAGATAGCCCGGCCTTAGTCTGGCATTGCCTGGTTAGCCAGGATCAGCCAGGCCTTAGGGTGGCATCACCTGGTTAAAGCTAGGGTCAGCCAGACCTTAGGCTGGAGACGCCTGGTTAGCGCTAGGTAAGTAATTTTTGGCCCTCTTTAAGTTTTTTTGTCCTATTTTGGTCATCACACATATCATAACATGCCTCACTCACTAATACACTCTTCAAGAAAACCCTAACCTCATTTCCATCAACACACACCAAGCTCCACAAGAAATTTCACAAATATACAAACACATTGCACAAATTGATTTTTCACCCACACATAATCACCATCCACATATAGGTCGAGCTTCATCTTGCTATCCCTCCCACCCATCCGAAATTCTAAGTCAAGCTACTCCTCACAAAGCTTCAAAGGTATGATTCTATCTCTTTTCCTTGTAATTTTGAGTCGGGCATATATGTTAAGTGGTGGTTGTTCTTCATTAATTGTTATCCTTCATTGTTGCTTGTGCTTCATAAAGGGTGGTTGTTCTTCATGATTTTATGGTGTTTGTGTGCCCCAATCCCATGAACCCCTTAGGAATGGTGCTGAGTTTTCGAAAATGTATGGTAGTACAGAACTCCCATGCCGATTTGGGAGGATGAGGCAATCCCTCAAGTCCATAAGAAATCCTATGGCACTAATGCTCATCAAGTGTTCAGTGAAATGCCTTAATGGCATTCCTAGTCCCCTTTGGAGTATAAGTCTTCGGGATTTGTAATCAAGTGCTATGTAATCGTGCACGACATTAACCTCTTAAGTGGGGGGTGGCTCACGAGTGTTGATGCCCCCTTTTTCTAAAGGAAAAGTCGGGTTTATGTCATTTGGGCGGATAACTCATTTCCTTTTGGGAATTGGGTTTGCAATTGAAGAGTTGCCACATAATGATTAAGTGCATTAGGACACTAAGAAATTCAAAAGAGAAGAAGAACCAGAGAATGGGTAAGAGCTTGAAATTATCTTGGGGGAAGGTGTTAGGCACCCCCCAAGATCCATTACTGTAGTTCCCGGCCATGCTACAATTGTGACTTTAAATATAATCAACAAATAAACATACAAGACAATTTCCACATAACGATTACAAGGAGGGGAATGTATAAAAGTTAAAAGCGTGTTAAAGTTTAGAAATAGACGATTTCATAATTTTTAAAAATGATGTATAAGTGCAGAAATCGGGGGTTAAATAACTGATGCAAATAATCAAACAGAGAGATGAAATGGGCGGAAATTTGGAAGAGAAAATAGTGCTGGAAATTTAAAGAGATTTTGAATGATTAAAGCAAAATACAAGGTTCAAAAGAGCTGAATACTGACAGTTTTAAAGAAAATTCTAAAAAAAATGTAAGCACATAAAGAGGGAGGGGGTCCTAGGCTTATAAATAACATGGATCACCCCATGCAACACCCGGTAACCATTTATACACGTGGTGTTATCGCGTGGTCATCATATCCATGTCTACCCTTACTCACCCTGTTAAGGTATTAAATCGCTGAATGGTCTCGTTAATTATTGCATGTTATTATCTGCCCCAATCCTATCAGTCCCGGAGGCTGTTGGGACTACTAATCCTAAAGGGAAGGGAGATTGGCTTTTCAGAGTTTTAAAGGGACAAAAATCTAGTGTGACAAACAAAACACATAAAGCAGTAAAATGGGACACATAGAAGTTTAACAGCTCAAATAGGCCTCTTCTTTCAAAGCAACAAATTATTTAGCATGACTTCGGGTACTGGTTAGGTCTTTACTTAAACTTTGAAGGGGTGGCTGATTTATCACATATTTTCAGATAAGAAGTCTGAATTAGACCTGCCTGCTGGTTGTAATTATTAAAGACTGGTATAGTTGATTAATTACCTACATGTTTGCCTATATGAGGCCTATAAGCATGATATCTAACAATGCAGGAGGTGTACTGATTCTAAAGAAAGGCTACTAGTTTTATAAACAAAAGTTCTGCAGATTTTACACGATCTTGCTATTGATTTTAAACTCATAGATGAAATAGATGAAACTGGTTCAATTGATTACATCCTACAGGCATGATTTCTAAGCGTTGTTTGTTTTAAGGCGATTACGTAAGTGCAGGAGTCCTATAGGAATGATATCTAAATGAAGTTGATTATCATTAAACCTACGATTATTTGCCTAATGACAGATGTATATGCAGAAGTGCAAAAAATTTATAGGCATGGATATCTCTATGCAGTAACGAAATAAACTATAGGCAGGGTTGCTATATGAAAACCTATAGGCAGGATCTCTATATGCAATAATGAAGTGACTTATATGCAGGATCTTTATATGCAGTAATGACAAACTATAGACAGGATTTCTATATGAAAACCTATAGGCAGGATCTCTATATGCAATAATGAAATGACTTGTAGGCAGGATCTCTATATACAATAACATAAGCGAGAAATGTTGTGATTGCAGAAAATAAAAGACTAAAAACATGTTATCCACCCCATATGCATAACTTGAGAGACCCTCCCCCATTTTTTACTATACACCCCATAGTTATTACAAATTATTACAACTTGAATGAATCCAGAAAAAGTAAATAAAAATTACATCAGAAATCAAAATTCCAACCAAGGAGAGCCTAATTCAAACTCCTAGTCTGAAACATGAAATAAACCAACTTCCAAAGATCAGATTTCCGAAGCCTTTCTCTTATTTTGGATGTGTGAAAGTTCCCAAGGGTCTCAAAGGGCTCCGGGCAATTCTTACACCCCAAACATATTAAAGAATTATAGTGCAGTGTGGAAGGGCCAGCCCTCCAATGTCCAAGTTCAGAAAAGGAACTCAAGGTCCCAAGGCAAGGCTCATAGGAGGGGGGCAGAACTTAGAGTCTAAGAATAAGTGTAGGTGAATAGAGAGTGAATTAGGGAAGCCCATGGAAGGCTGGTGGTTATGCCCATCAATTAAGAGTGATGGCACACCCCTGACCAGCCTGTTAGCCAAACATCGGGAGTTAGGATTCATTGAGGACCAGGTTCTGACCTGGACAGTGATTTGGATAATGCCAGGCCAAGAACCTTAACTCAAACACATAATGGGAATAGGGGGTAGGGATTCACAATAGAAATATGTGCAAGGAAAGAACATACATAGTTTAATCATTAAACATGAACAACAAAGTAAACAATAGTGTTGAAGCTATAAAGTAAACACATAGGGGGTGAGGCAGAAAATTGAATCAGAACATACCAGTCTTAAGGGAAACAAGTAAAAGCAATAATCTCGAAAAGGCCAAGTTGCAAGTAAGTAGTTCCCAAAGATTTCAAGCAAAGCATAGTGTTGGAAGAGTATTGAATTCAAAGCAGTATTGCAAGTGTGTAAGTATTGAATTGAAAGTTAAGAAGTGGTCCCTGTGCTGGTGTAGTGTAGTTCCTTTTTTATAGTGCAGATAACAAGTAACAAAGGCAATGAAATAACATTGAAATCAATCTCCCTTTGGTCAAGGGATTCTGATTTCAACGGGTAAAAGCTAGTTAAGGAAAGGAGTTTTAATTAAAACCTTTTCAAAGCAGCATAAGAAGGGTAAATACATAGGAGTTATTTAAGGAGAACAATCAATGGTGCAAGGTTTGTGCTAAATATGACAAGGGAATCAATCAAACAGCTAGTGAAACCAAAATTACAAGTTCAATTAGAATGAACCAAGTCAGGAAAGGTAAAGGAAGTTCAATCAAAGAAAAATCAGTGACAATCTGTTAGCCTTATTAAAAGGATTTCATAATCAATTAATTAGTTGGTAAAGCTTTTGAAAGAGGAATTTCTCATATAAAGCACACGCATAAGTGAATCAAGAAAGGGATTGTCCATTTATTTGGAAGAGAAGTTAATCAAATAAAGGTTCAGAATCAAAAGCAAAAGTGGTATAAGTCCAGTTTGCACACTCAAAACGAGTCTGGGAGTCCAGGGTCCCAAAATAGAACCCTAACTCGCACACAAATCAAAATTTCCAAGAAACCCCCAAATCCTAGGGTTTTCAATTGAATCAGACATAGAGGTGAGAAAGCAAGCCACTTGAGAGAGGCTCAGAAGTCTTTTCCAAAGACTTATGAGAAACAAACATACATGATAGAAAGAAAATTAATTCAAGGTCATGAGAACATGTTTGAGAAAACCCAAAATTTACACAGGTTCAGAAGAAAGAGACAATACGAGCTTAAACAAAAGTAGATGAAATATGCATAATAAGAACACAAACAGAGTTCAGTAAAGTAAACAAGAATCAAAGAACTCGACCGTAAACACATATAGCAAAGAATAAGGAAAACAACACGGATTAACATGTAGAGTAAAAAAAGGAAATAGAAGAACAGTACATGCGTAGTAAAAGAAGTCAGACAAACACACATAAAGAAAGAACAATAGAGTCAGAAAGATGTTTGTGAAAACTTTTCAGAAACCCTAAATTTAACACAAACGATATTGAAAAGAAAACTTGGGGAAAACGCTTAAAATGTAAAGTAACACATAGATACAACATAGATCTAGGAAAACAAATAAAGGAAGAACCTCGAATGGCTTAGGGTTTTGGAGAAAACCCTAGGGACGAGAAAGGCTTGGGAACAGGTCCGATCTTGAGTCGGAGAGGTCAAAAATCAGGCTCCTGAGCCTCGAATGTGCCGGAGCATAGCCAGAGAAGCCATGTAATAAAAGATCGGAGAAGATCGGAGGGAGAACCATCGAAGTCAGCTTTCCAGACCTTGAATAACCAAGTTCTAATGGTGGAGAGGGTGGGTAGAGACCATCCATGGCCTGGGAAGCCATGGATTCCGGTGAAGGAAGGTGGGAGGAGGCTAGGGTTTCAGAGAGTAGTTGAGAGGATTTGAGAGTGTTTTGGGATTTCCGGGCGGCGGGTCCAGTGAGAATGAGGGAATTATGGTAGGTTTTTAGGTTTAATTATGGAAGGGTGAATCATGGTCGTTGATCTTGAGTGATCAACGGTCCAGATTTAGACGGGTAGGTGGGGAACGGGTTGGGTCATTTAGACGGGTTAAGAGTTGGGTTAAGTGGGATTGGGCTAGTCCGGAATTAGGCTCAAAATTGGGTCAATTAGCGGGGATCAATTCGGCTTTAATTGAAATGCAAATGGGGCTAGTATTTAAATAGCCAGTTTTACCCCTTTTATTTTATAAAATAGTAAAGAATGGTTTTAAAAGAAAATTAAAAGTACTGACCCAATTAATAACATATAAATATTAATTTAAAAATATTGGGACTAATTTCACAATTATAAAATGCTATAAATCTTAAAGTAGGCTAAAATTATGATTATATGCAATTTAGTCTTTTAAATACCAAACAAATTTATAAAAAAATGTACATAAATTAAATTAACTACATTTTGGTATAAATATGGGAAAAAAATAAATTATACACCAAAATTGATGATTTTGGGAATAATTATTGATTTTTGTAATGGTAAAATGGACAATAAATTGATTTTAAATTCTTTGGAAATTAGGAAAAAAGCCAAAACGCTTAGATATGCTTATATATGCTATTTTGAGAGTATTTTGTATATAAAAATTATATAGGAAAAAATTGGGTATCAACAGCTGCCCCTCTTTACCCGGGAAGGATGAAAGAGTTGTCGGGTAAAGATATGATGGCCAATTTGACCGAGCGAAATGATTTGAAGAGTTTTGACCGAGCTTTGGTTCCTGAGCTACCTACATTTCCCTGGTCTTACAGAAATCAGGCCGTATGTAGTTCAGGATCCATCAGCGGAACATGCCGATGGAGATTCTAAAAAACGAACGAGATTTTCGAATTGGGGTAGCGTTGGTCAGAGTCTAATAGGCTGCGGGAACTGGAGCGGGATCGCTCTTGCTGATACGGCTGTTGCCAGTCGATTTACCTACAAATGAGAAATACAAACATATATTATGTATAAATTTAAACGTGATGCAAATTCTCATTGGACAATAAATGTTGTCTTTAGACGGTTAGGATGACGTCCTCAGACCATGGCGTCCTGGGCCATGAAGCGTACAACAAAGGATTCGCAGGCTATGAAATGATGCTCTCAGGCTATGAAAATGATACCTCCAAACTATGATGCCCTTGAATAATGATATGCAAAAGATAAAATAGGGTCCTTAGGCCATGGCATGGCATTCTCGGGCTATGAAGATGGTGCCTCCGAACAATGACGCCTTTGGACAATTTGGTGATCTTTTCAGCCCATGAATGCAGGATTTGGAGATCTTTCAGCTAATGCAATACTTAAATAAAGTGGCGGTATTTCAGCCGATGCAAGATTTAAATAAAGGCGGCGATCTTTCAGCCGGTGCAAGGCTTAAATGAAGTGGCAATATTTCAGCCGATGCAAGATTTGAATAAAATGGCAATATTTCAATCGATGTAAGACTTAAATGAAGTGGAAGTATTTCAACCGATGCAAAATTTGAATTAAATGGTGATATTTCAGCCGAAAATAGAGGTAGCGATATTTTAGCCAATGCAAGACATAAATAGAAATGGTGATATTTTAGCCATGCAGATGGAGGTAGAGCTTAACCTCGGAAGGCAGAATGGTAGCCTTATGCAATACAGAAAATGCAGATGGAGACAGAGCTTAGTCTCAGAAGGCAGAATAGTAGCCGTATGCAATGCTGAGAGATGTAGATGGAGGTAGAGCTGAACCTCGAAAGGCCGAATAGTAGCCTTATGCAATGCATAAAATGCAGATGGAGACAGAGCTTAGTCTCGGAAGGCAGAATAGTAGCCTTATGCAATGCGGAGAGATGTAGATTGAGGTAGAGCTTAACCTCGGAAGGCAAAATAGTAGCCTTATGCAATGCAAAAAATACAGATGGAGACAGAGCTTAGTCTCGGAAGGCAGGATAATAGCCTTATGCAATGCATAAAATGCAGATGGAGACAGAGCTTAGTCTCGGAAGGAAGAATAATAGCCTTATGCAATGCAAAAAATACAAATGGAGACAGAGCTTAGTCTCGGAAGGCAAAATAGTAGCCTTATGCAATGCGGAGAATGCAAAGACGAATGGTAGCAAATCTCTTAGCTAATAGTTGATCGCGATATTGTGGCTGCTGGGGATATCATGTACGGATAACAATTGTGAGTAGGTGTGATGGTTTTGAAGGTTGCATTCCTGAAAAGTGTGAGTGTATAAATGTACTTGATGATTTGCGACTTGGGTGCCTGCATCCAAAGAAAAATCGTGAGTTTTGTAGGGGGAAGGTTAGTCCGTATCCCCGTGGACCTTGCTCATCCTGCTTGGCTCTGTGTTTTTTTCAGTGATGCTGTGTATCATTGGGGTAGCGTCGCTGAACAAAGTGATTTGATAATAGACATGCATGATTTAGTAAAGTATAACGTAAATGTATAATTGAAAAATAATTTTTCTTTAAATGAACCGAAGACTGTGACGCGGTTCAAGACATTGCGACCTTTATCGCTCGTCCTTCTCAAAATTCTACCCCAGTTTACTGGTTTGCTGCTTCTGACGGCTGCTTGCGGTAAATGGCTAAAATCAACTTCGAAATATTGAGGGTCCTCCTCAAAATTCTGCCCCAGTTTCTAATATCGAGGGAAATAAAAATTTTATTGAATTGTGACCGAACCCATAAGGATGCCTAGGTATCCCCTCTTAAACAGGAATCAGGTAAAGCATAGTTCAAATTACATAAGGAAATCATAAATGGTTACACATAGTATCGCTTGACTACATCTGAATTTATTGGGTTTGGCCAAACTTCTCCGTCCATTTCTGCGAGTATGAGGGCTCCTCTTGTTAGAACCCGGTGAACCATGTACGGCCCCTGCCAATTGGGAGAGAATTTCCCTTTGGCTTCATCTTGATGTGGAATGATTTTCTTCAATACCAGCTGCCCTGGTGTGAACCGTCTTAGCTTGACTCTTTTGTTGAAGTCTATGAACATTCTATTTTGATAAAGTTGACCATGACAAACTGCGTTCATTCTTTTTCTCTCTATGAGAGCTAACTGCTCGTAGCGACTCTTTACCCATTTTGTGTCGTCGAGTTCTGCTTCCCGTATAATTGTTAACGAGGGAATTTCTACCTCGGCGGGAATAACTGCCTCTGTACCATAAACCAACATATAGGGAGTTGCCCCGCTTGATGTGCGAACTGTGGTGCGGTACCCCAATAAAGCAAATGATAGCTTTTCGTGCCATTGCTTATGCTTTTCTATCATTTTCCTTAGTATCTTCTTGATATTCTTATAGGCGGCTTCTACGACTCCATTCATCTGAGGTCTGTAAGCTGTAGAATTCTTGTGTTTGATCCTAAAAGTTTCACACATGGCTTTCATCAAGCCACTGTTGAGATTGGAACCATTATCAGTGATGATTGACTCCGGAATTCCGAACCGACAAACAATGCAGTCGCAGACAAAGTCTATCACAACTTTCTTAGTCACTGCCTTGTAAGAAGCTGCTTTAACCCATTTGATAAAATAATCAATTGCCACTAGAATGAACCTGTGCTCGTTCGACGCGGCAGGCTCGATAGCTCCGATGACATCCATTCCCCAAGCGACGAACGACCATGGCGAGCTTGTTGCAGTAGCTCGTTTGGAGGCACCTTTATTATGTCTGCATGTATCTGACAGCGATGTCACTTTTGGACATACTGGATGCAGTCCGTTTCCATGGTCATCCAAAAATAACCTGCCCGGAGTATCTTCTTGGACAAGACAAAACCGTTCATATGTGGACCGTAGGTCCCAGCATGGATTTCTTCTAATAGTTTAGATGCTTCCTTTGCGTCGACACACCTTAGTAATCCCAAATTAGGAGTTCTCCTATACAGGATTCCTCTGCTGTGAAAGAAATTATTAGATAAATTCCGGAGTGTGCGCTTCTGAGTGGGATTTGCAAGCTCTGAGTATTCTCCTTTTTGCCAAGTATTCCTTAATATCGTGAAACCAAGTTTTTCCATCTGCCTCTTCTTCGACATGAGCATAGTAAGCTGGTTGGTCATGAATTTTCACCGGAGTAGGATCTATGAAGTTCTCATCTGGATGTTGAATCATAAATGATAGGGTTGCCAACGCGTCGGCAAACTCATTCTGGACCCTGGGAACAATCTGGAATTCTGTCTTTGTGCATCTCTTCTTCAACTCCTGTACATGATGCAAATATGGGAGTATCTTGGAATTCTTAGTTGCCCATTCTTCTCGGACCTGATGTATGAGCAGGTCTGAATCCCCGATTACTAGCAACTCTTAGATATTCATGTCAATGGCCAGCTTGAGCCCTAAGATGCAAGCTTCGTACTCGGCCATATTATTGGTGCACGGGAACCAGAGCTTGGCAGACACTGGATAATGCTGGCCGGTTTCTGATACTAGGACTGCTCCTATGTCAACTCCTTTGAAATTCGCTGCTCCATCGAAAAACATTCTCCAGCCATCATAGGATTCTGCAATGTATACTCCTATGAAGGATACCTCTTCGTTAGGAAAATACGTCTTTAGAGGTTCGTATTCTCCGTCCACAGGATTTTCGGCAAGATAGTCTGCCAATGCTTGTCCTTTGATTGACTTCTGAGTCATGTAAAGGATTCGCCACTTGTCTAGTTTGTCAGTGGGCATGGGCTTCTGAAAGATGTACTTCAGCGAATCTATTCTTGATATGAGATACGTAGTATAGGCACAGAAATAGTGCCTCAGCTTCTGAGCTACCCAAGTCAGAGCATAACAAGTGCGTTCCAACAGAGAATACCGGGCCCCATATGGGGTGAACTTCTTGCTGAGATAGTAGATGGCCTGTTCCTTCCTCCCCGTTTCATCATGTTGCCAAAGAACACAACCGAATGTTTCATCCAACACTATAAGTTAGAGTAGTAGGGGTCTACCTGGTTCAGGTGGAACCAAGACTGGTGGTGTTGACAGGTACTCCTTGATCATGTTGAAGGATTTCTGACAATCATCAGTCCATTTGGTAGCGGCGTCCTTATTCAACATATTAAAGATCGTCTCACAAATGACAGTGGACTGAGCTATGAACCAGCTAATATAGTTAAGTCTCCCCAAGAAACTCATAACCTCTTTCTTGTTCCTTGGTGGTGGCAATTCCTGGATGGCTTTGATCTTTGACGGATCCAATTCTATTCCTCGGCGACTAACAATGAATCCAAGTAGTTTTCTAGCGGGAACCCCGAATGCATATTTAGCAGGATTCAATTTTAGGTTGTACCTTCTCAGTCTGTTAAAGAATTCCCTCAAATCTTCCATGTGGTCAGTGGATTTCTTGGACTTGATGATAACATCATCTACATACACTTTGATCTCCTTGTGTATCATGTCATGAAAAATGGTAGTCATGGCCCTCATGTAGGTGGCACCAGCATTCTTTAACCCAAACGGCATCATCTTGTGACAATACATCCTCCACGGCGTAATTAAGGTTGTTTTCTCAGCATCTTCTTCGTCCATCAAGATCTGATGATACCCAGCAAAACAATCAACAAACGATTGCAGCTCGTGCTTGGTGCAGTTGTCAATTAGAATGTGTATGTTTGGCAAAGGGAAGTCGTCTTTGGGACTGGCCCGGTTGAGGTCCCGGTAGTTGACACAGACTCTAACCTTCCTGTCCTTCTTCAGTACTGGCACGATTGTGGCTAACCATATTGGATACTCTACTACCCTGAGAACCTTGGCTTTGACTTGCTTAGACTTCTTCCTTGATTTTCAGACTCATGTCAGGTTTGAACTTTCTGAGATTCTATTTTACCGGTGGGCATGTAGGATCGGTTGGCAGTTTGTGAGCCACAATATATGTACTCAGACCAGTCATGTCATCATATGACCAGGCGAATATATCCTCGTATTCCCTTAGTAATTCTGTGTACTCTTCCTTCTCTGATGGCGACAAGTGGACACTGATGCGCTTTTCTTTGACATTTTCTGCATCTCCCAAGTTAACAACCTCAGTCTCGTCCAAGTTAGACTTAGGTCTATTCTCAAAATACGTAACCTCTTTAACAACCTCTTCTGGTATATTATCTTCTTCTGAGTCTATATCCATTTGTTGTGTTGTCTCGTTGCATATCACAATCGTCAGTTCATCAAGATAAGTAATAGTAATGCTGTGTAAATAAAGTAAATGATAAAAAGCAATAAGAGCAAGATTTATAAGAATCTAAAATGCTTTGATAAATTTCATTATTGTTTTGAACATTGGAGCTCTTATTTCAAAAATTAAAATGCGTAAAGAAAGTTAACTAAAGATAATGCATGGTGCTTTGTTTAGCCTTGCTACCCCGAAGCTTTCCAGGCCCTGGTGGTTCTGATGGACCAATTGTTGAGGCGTGCTCCTCGGCTCACGGCCTGTATAGAAGGGCCTTCCTCTCCATCCTCCTCGAAAATAACACAACAGTCCATATTATCATCTCCCAAAAACAAATTCCTCATCGCCGCTGTGAGCACGTGATTTTTGCCCTGTACAAATTACTCCAAAAAAATAAAATAATTTTTTGATAATTTGCAATTGTTCTGAATTTTTGTGTTATTGTTTGCATTTGTTTGTGCATGTCTATTTGTTTAAATTAATATAAAATACAAAAATATGTTGCATTTGCATATTTTGGTTTAATTTTACAGTTAGGATTAATTAAGTGATTTGTTTTACAAAAATGAAAAAATCACAAAAATAATGTACTTTACATTTTTATCGTTTAAAGGTCTAGTTGTGTGATTTTATTTTAAATTGGTATTTAATTTTGTGTGTTAATTATTAGTAGAAGTTAATTTGATTTTTTACAATTTAATCTAGGATTTTCATGTTTAAATTAGGAATTAAAATGAAGAAAAGAACAAAAAATAGTAAGAAAATCGGAATTGGGTTGTCCCAAACAACCTTGAACTAGGCCCAAATTTTTTTTTTTACCCGATCCAATTATTCAGGCCACGAGACCATCCAAACGACGTAGTATAGGTAGAATACTACGTCATTTTGATGGCTGTCCATCTCAGCCGTCCATTTTGACCACAATCCAACGGCCATCGTCCCCTCTCCCAACCCGTCTCACCAACCCGACCCATTCCCCAAACCTATCCACCCCTAACTAAAACCAAAAGACATCGTTCCTCATTAACAAAGTGATCCAGGCCATTGATCGTGATTGATCCAACGGCCAAGATCCAATCCATCCCCCACTATATATTCCTAATCCCTTACCCAGCCCCCCTAAGCCAAACCCCCCTTCGTCTCTAACACTCAGAGACGCCCCAGATAACCTCTGCCTTACACCACCGTCGATCGCCTGCCGAAAATCACCTACGGCGGCGGTCGAAGGCCAAACGACCCCATCTTTACACCATCAAAACACCATGACCTCCCCGTCCCGACCCCCATAATAGTTTCCATCAAATCCCTATGGAATTCTTCGAACATTCAATCGAAGAATCAGGCCCCAACCCAGGTTTGTCTGATGGCCACCAAATCAACACCATGCCACCCCTGGACCTCCCTCACCGCCTTAACAACATTAGTTCCCCTCGAATCAACCTGGAATTCGTCGAATAACGAATCAAAGCCAAGAACCCTAGCGCCGCCCTAAAATCCCTGGTGGCGGCGCTATCACCAAACCCTCCCAGAGTCACACCTAATAGTCCCCTTGACCTCCTCACTCCTAATCCCTAACCAACTTGGCTCGAATCCAAGTAAAACTTGTCGAATGACGAAGGGTTCAGCGGGTCGATACTTTTTCGAAGTTATCAGGATCGAATGGGTTTCTAGTTAGTATTATAAGCCTATTTCTGACGAAATAGACATATAATACTAACTGGGAGCCAATTTCGAAGAAGCATATGGAATGGAATTTGGTCTAAGATTTCGAGGTATTTTTGCTTCTTTGTTTTTATTTTGTTGTTATTAATGCTTGTCTGATTAAGTTTCGTTGTAATTCGTCTTTTATCCATTATTTTCTTCCTTCTCCATCCCACCATTTACTTGGTCAGTTTTTTTTTCTGTAAATTATTGACATATGTTATAAATAGTTTCGTCGATTAATTCATTCTTGTTTGTAGTCTAGTAGTTTTCGTCAAATGGTTTGATATCGAGTGTTGTATGTACTGATCCTTAGGCACTTAGCTTCAGGGCTCATTGTCAATATACTGATAGTGATCCTGCATTTTGTATAGGTTTAACTTGAAATTGTGTTATCTTGTTCCCTGTATCTGTGTGATCAATCTGACCTTAGTAATCCAATGCATGTTGCTTTGAATCATCGGTTCTGATTTGAATACTATTTGGTCCAATCTGAATGCAAGCCTGAATTGATGTGGTTCTGTATCGAATTTAGTTTTGATACACTTGTTAGGAGTCAGTTCATATGACTAAGTAATTGCTTGATAAGTTGTATTGGTTATAGTTGTTGTAGATTTAGTCTAGTTTTTAATTAAGAATTAGTTTAGGTTAATTGTTGTTTAAAATTATTTGATTGATTAGGTGAATTGGTCATAACTGATGGGTAAGAATTTCAGTAGTTTAAGGGGTAGTTTGGGGAATTAAATTACTGGAATAATCGACTAAAGGCTGCTGAATATTAAGGTCTATTAGTGGACTGAATAAGGATAAGGATAAGTGGAATTAAAATAGTAAAAAGACAACTAGAAGTGGAGACAACTTTTGCTGGTTTTAAGGCTCAAAAAATGATTTGATTATTGGTCCACTAGTTGCCTAAAATCAGGAAAAAGAAGATTGTGAGAGGATATAAGAAGAAGATACATTCTGAGAAGGGGGAGATATATTCAGATACACATACATACATACAGACAGACTCAAGAAAGAGACTCTAAAAAATTTCTGAGAGCTAAGACCTTAAGGAAGAAAGTTCTGAAAATTATCAACCTTCAAGGTTTGAACACATACAAAGTGACATCATTTTTAGGAGTCGGATATATCATTTCTTGGAGATAAAAAGTTGTTAAGCATTTCAGTTTTAAGAAAAGAAAGGCCACTATTACATTAAAAGAAAACTAGTTGTTTGCATTTCAGTCTCTAAGTTCAAGCTTAAGTTCTGGTATTATTTTGGGGCTGTTCTGCCAATTCTTCTGGTTTTCCAAACTCTTCCGTGCTTTGAATTTGATCTGGCTTGCTGTTGCGGACTGTTGTTTGATTGCTGGAACTGTTGATGTAGCTGATTTCCTCTTTCTTCTTATTGGTGTTTCAATATTCCAGGTACACGTTCGAAACACCCGCTGATGTAATCTTTTGAACTAAGAAGTTGAAATGAGATGCTATTCAAGAATTTGCGTATTCAAGTTGCCATATTGGAGTAGATATTAGACATTTCACGCTTATTTAGTTTTGCTTTTAATTTGCATTGGCCTTGTATAATCAAACTGAAATTTGAACTGAAATGGAGACTATCTAGTTTAAAATTATGACTTTTGGATTCTTTACTCCTTAGTTAATTGGTATTGCATGTATAGTGTAAGGTAAGATAGCCTATTTTGTCTTTAGTAATAAAAAAGAAAAAAAAAGGAGACAGGTTCGAATGGTTTTTGCAACTTAATAAGCTAGTTTCAGTAATCCTGTTTGAAATCAGGAATGTGAGCATTAGTTTAACGATGTTATTATTCCGAAACCCATGGACTGCTTTGGATTCGAATTGTTAGATTGTTCCTATAGAAAAGATCGCATAGTTGAATCGTTTAGCTTATTCATTAAAAGCCTACACTTGTGACTAGCATGTTGATTTCAGTTCGAGCTTCCAATTGTTTTTAAATAACATCTAGCCACCCATCGGTAAATAATTGGGTAGGAAGTTTTGAGTATGAAATGGGAAATAAAACAATCAATGTCCTATTGATTGAAATAAGCACATACTACCTGCCTTTATTATAAAATCAGTGAACGCATGCTAGAATAATTTGAAGAAGTTTAGCATATTTCCATTTGTGAACTAGAAATCTGCATAATGCATTGGCCAAGGTTTGATTTCAAACTAACGAAGATTTAGTCATGCCCAAGTCCAGTTCTGGAATCCTCTTTCCGTTTGGACCTGAGTCAAAACCTGTGATTGGCCATTCTTTTGATATAGACTTGGGTATAATTTTCCTGCCGGTTTGCTCTAATCTAGTAACAAATTAATTAGGATTTCTTCTTTTGTTTTTAGAGACAAATAAAAATTAAAATAGAAATCGTAGTCACTTTAAGTTGGCCCTTAAATAAAAATTATGAGACGAGCCTCGTCAAATAAAACGCACAAATTGCGGGGCCCTCATGAATGTATATATTAAAATACTTAGGTTTCGGGACGGACTGTTTAGCGAATTTCACGGTCTTTCCAAAAATATTAATGTGTTAGTCTCTTTAGGCGCGCCTTTTAATAACTTACTTTTCTTAAATTCGGGTGTACATTTATGTGACCCAAATCCAAATCTCAACGAAGTCAAAATATATCAATAGCCACGGGTACATTGATGTGACGTGGTTCGAGATGTATTTTCACGACGTTGCAATTCTCATAAAAAAAATAATAAGAAAGCGGTAAATAATTTTAAAATTGCACTATAGGATAACATATATTAAAATCAGATTTTAGCCAATTATAATAGTTTAAGCGACCATGCTAGAACCACGGGATCCGGGGGTGCCTAACACCTTCCCTCGGGTCAACAGAATTCCTTACTTTTGGTTCGCAGACTCCAATTGGGAAGTCGAATATTTTCCTCGAATTGGGATTCAAGATAAACGGTGACTTGGGACACCAAAAGCCAAACCTTTCCCAAGTGGCAACTCTGATTGAATAAATAATCCCATTTTGAATAATGTCACTTTAAATGGAAAAACTCCCTTGTACATTTATCCCTCGGGGTGGTGTGCGCAAAAAGGAGGTGTGACAGCCGCCAGTATTTCCTCTTCTTCTGACCCATATATAACATCGGCTGGTTGAAAAGTCTACTCCAAGCGAGGTATCAGATGATCCAGTGGGTAGTAGGGACTGTGCCATGGTGGCGACCAGTGGTTGAACTCCTCCCAAGTGTATTCATACCCCAAACCGAAAGTGGTACCGTGCTTCTTTAATTTGATAGGCTTAGCAATTCCTTGGAGATTCTTGCCGAGTCCCTTGCCAGGTTTGTACCCGTACCAGTTCAATATGCTTTCGATTTTGTTATCCCACCATTTATCCTTGTCCACGGTATTGACTCGCTCGATGTGATGGTAGGTTTCTCTGCATATCTTTCTTCTTCCTCCGATTGCTGGGATGGTCTGGCAACTGTATATGGGATTGCTACCGTCGCCATGAATAATCACCTCTTGGTGATTTACTCAAACTTCATCGCTTGATGCAGGGTTGATGCTAAAGCTCCAGCAGCATGAATCCATGGCCGTCCCAATAGCAAGTTGTAAGATGTCGGGATGTCTATTACTTGAAAGTCGACATCGAACCAAAGTAGGTCCTATTTGTAGGCACAAACTGATTTCCCCAATAGTGGACCTTTGGGAACCATCGAAAGCTTTAACATTGATTGCTCCATCCTTGATCTCATGTATGTTTTTTCCCAATGTTCTAAGAGTCACTAATGGATAAATATTGAGGCTGGACCCTCCGTCAATCAGAATTCTAGTGATGAAATAATCCTCGCACTACACAGTGATGTGCAATGCTTTGATGTAGCTTAGCCCTTCCGGTGGCAGCTCGTCTTCATGGAAAGTGATTTTGTGACTTTCCAATACTTGACATGCCATGTTTGCCATTTCTCCCCCAGTTATGTTGATGGGTACATATGCCTTACTCAGTATCTTTATCAAGGCATTCTTATGTGCATCGGAGCTTTGCATCAGAGCTAGGATGGAGATTTGTGTCGGCGTTTTATTCAATTGATCAATGACTGAGTACTCATTTGCTTGTATCTTCCTCCAGAGATCATCAGGCCTAGTTTCGGTAGGCCGTCCAGAGGCCTGCTTACTTGATTCAGGTAAATGTTTCGGAGTATAAACCCTGCCGGTTCTTTTCATACCCTGTGCTGCAACTGCTTCTCCGGTTTTGGCTTTTCCTTTTCTCCTTGCCTCGGTAGTGTAATCCCAATGGATGGCCTTCATATGGAATGGTGCTATGGCTGACATTGCCACTGGGATGGGTACCCTTGCTTTGGAAGGTAACACAGCAACTTCAAATGGCATAAGTGCCTTTGGGACTCAAACTTGACCTCAATCGGTCCTGGCGTCTTTGCAGAAGAAGGTGCTTCGAACTTGAGTGGTACAGACATGTTCACTTCAGCATCTCCAGAAGGATGGGTCCCAATCATCTTCTTTCTCAATCATGTGAACACCTCTACCCTTGTGGTCTAGTAGAGGGTTGTTGCGGACATTTGGATCAGGCTCCTTTGCCACGATGTTCTTGTTGTCAATCAGAGCCTAGATCTTATCCTTCAGAGAGCGACATTCATCAATGGTATGCCCTTTCATGCCGAAATGGTATGCACAGGTTTTGTTTGGGTTGATCCATTGGGAAGTATTTATGGAGTTATGGCTGGGATAGGAGTGACGTAACCAGCAGCTTTAAGCCTTTCATACAGTTGCTCGATTGGTTCAACAATGGCGATGTATTGTTTAGGAGGTCTGCGGTCAAAATTTGGTCGGGGTATAAGGAATTTTTGGCGAGGTGATTGATAGTGGGCTTGTTGGGTGTTGTAGGCTTGGTAGGCATGTACGGGTTGGGAGTATTTTGGTGAAGTAGGCTGATATGTGGGAGGTGGAGATGATTGGTAAGTAGGTGGTAGAGCTTGGTAAGAGGGCAAAGGTTCTTGGTAATTTGAGGTAGGTTGATATGTAGGAGGGGGTATTGGGTTGGTTTGGTATTTTATTGGGGATTGTGTTCTTTGTGCAATCATCATGACACCCACATCCCTTTTTTGGATGTGCCACTGGACTGTATAGCCTTGTTGGTAGCATGTAATTGTCACGACCCGGATTTCCCACCATCGGGATCGTGATGGCGCCTACTCGTGGTAGCTAGTCAAGCCAACTTACTTACCGTTTTCATTAGTAAAACCATTCTGTTGTCAATTAATAGCATCAGTAATAGTAACAACAATAACTGCGGAAGTCTAATTTTATAAGTCTGAAATAAATACGAAATGCTCAACAATATCCTCTACCCAAGATTTGGTGTCACAAGCTCACGAACCACTATGAACAAACTACATATAATGGTCTGAAAGAAATATAACAACCGTCTGTCTCGAAACAATGAGACTACAGTATAAATGAAAATCATAAGAAGAGACGCCGGGCCTGCG
>MU719918.1:64439-85509 GCA_026770625.1 Nicotiana glauca
AAGAAAATAAATTAGAAATCACTTACCAATCGTTTTGAAGAAGAAGAATTGTTTGGAAAATCGCCTCTTATGTTTTGGGTTTTGAAAAAGTGTAAAAATAGCAGAAAATCTCGAATTTATATACTTTACTGAAGGCTGGCGTGGACCGCACAGAAATGACACGCGGCCGCACCAAACCTACCCAGCACGGACCGCACTGTTTTGGTGCGCGGCCGCGCTGGTCGAACCCAAGCCATGGGCCTCTCTGAACCTGGCCATGCGGACCACACAGAAATGCACCGCGGCCGCATGGCTTCCAGCGCGGACCGCACTGATTTGATGCGTGGCCGCGCTGGTTGACTTAACCCAATGACTCTCTAAACCAGTCCACGCGGACTGCGCAGAAATGCACCGCGACTGCGTGGGACCTAACTACTCTGCCACATCTAATATTTTAAGCCTAAGGCCTCCCAGGACCTACTCAAAACTCACCTGAGCCCTCGGGGCTCCAAACGAAATATGCACACTGGCTCAAAAACATCATACGAACTTGCTTGCGCGATCAAATCGTCAAAATAACATCATTTACATAGAATCAAGCCTCAAAACTCATAAATTTCATTTCAAAGTTCATAACTTCCAACTATAGCTATTTAGGCCCGAAACATATCAAACGACGTCCGTTTTCAACCAAACTTTACAGGAAGCGCTTAAACAATATATAAGACTTATACCGGGCGTCAGAACCAAAATATGAGCCCGATACCATAGTCTTTTAATAAATTTTCATTTTCATTTTCCTTAATAATTTCAGAAAAATTCTTTTACTCGGGTTCTAGACCTCGAATTTCGACTCCGGGCACATGCCCGAGTCCCATATTTTTCTACGGACCTTCTGGGACCGTCCAATCTCGGGTCCGGGTCCGTTTACCAAAAATGTTGACCAAAGTTAACTATAATCATATTAATATCAAAATTCTTCAAATTTTTCACAGAATTCACATATTCCAACACAGAAATTTTTTGGGTACGCGCCCGGACTACGCAGGTAACTCGAAGCAATATAAAATGAGGTTTTGAAGGCCTCGAAAGCAAGGAACGGATGAGGAAAACAGGTGATGACCCTTTGGGTCGTCACAGTAATGCTTCAAAGTTAGTGACCATACCACTCTTGATACCTTCCTCGATTCTCTCCCCTAGCTTGATGATGTCGAAAAATTTCTGGCCTTCAATCAACATCAACCTTTCGTAGTACTGTGGATCTTAAGCCCGGACGAAAAACCTGTTCATTTGTTCTTCTTCTAAAGTCGGCCTGTCCTTAGTGGCTTTTGATCTCCAACGAGTAGCATACTTGTGGAATGTCTCAGCGGATTTCTTTTTCAAGTTCTGGATGTAGAACACATCTGGCGCATTCTCTGTGTTGAATATGAACCTGTTCATGAAATCGGACGCCATACTTACCCAGTTCAACCACTTCTTCGGGTCTTGGCTAATGTACCAAGATAGAGCATCCTCTTTCAAACTTCTCATAAAGAGCTTCATGCGTATCTTTTCATTTTTTCCTACTCCGACTAGCTTGTCACAGTATGTCTTTAAATGAACTCTGGGATCCCCAGTGCCATCGAACATTTCGAACTTGGGAGGTTTGTACCCCTCGGGCAGTTCGACATCTGGTCGAATGCAAAGGTCTTCGTAATTCAGTCCCTCGATCCCCTTGCTTCCTTCAACACCCTGAACTCGGCTAGTCAGCTTCTTGAGTTATGCGGTCAGATTCTTGATAAGAGAGTCTTTGTCATCAGACTCAGGTGTGCTCGAGGCGGGCTGAATAGGATGTAGTATGGTTTCCACATAGATGGGGGTGTTGTGGTGATGATCATTTATGGAGTTTAGTGGTTCATGGATAAGCAGTGGGGTGTGAAGTGTGGCATGTGTTGCAGTGGTGATGGGGAGTGGATTGGTTTTTGTGGTTTCGGGATGTTTTGAGGAGGTGCGGGATTTTGAGTGTTGGGGAAGTTGACATCTGGGGTAGTGAGGGAAAATGACAAGCTTGCCAAGTTCTGAACTTGGTCCAGTTCTTCCTGTAATTTCAATAACTTCTATTCGAGCTGGGAGGCACTTTTCTTGGAAACCTGAATACCCTGAGGAGCCTCTACCCTTTCAACTGAGTTCTCCTTTTTGATGTTGCTCAAATCTTCCATTTTTCCCTTGTTCTTGTTTCTGATAGGACTCGAAGGAGGAGGAAGTGGAGGGCTCTTGGATCTTGTGGAATATGATGATGATTCCAGATTGCACGAACTAACCTTTGGAGAAGGGGAATACAACAAAAAGTAAAAACAAAAAGGTAATAAGATAGTGTGGATCGTGAGAGGAAAACGTTGCAATATTTAAACACATAATGCAAGAATATATATCGTGTCCTAATTTGGGAGCCTCGTTATGCCCGAGGTAGGCCTAGCGACAAGTTGATTTCGAGAACTTATAATGCCAAATGCCTTATTTTATTGATAAAAATAAGACGAATCCCAAAACGACACTAAAATAGCGGAAAATAAAATGTCATTAATGGCCATTGGCCTTATTACATTTAAAGCAAAGAAAAGACTCCTAACTATTTGGTCCCAGAAGGACCTTCCCCAGACTCGGCATCCTTAGCTCCATCGAATAGCTTCACCAGCTCACGTAGTCCCAGCAGCAAGTAGGCTCTAGCCAAGTGTCCTATTTTGTTTCCTTTAGCATTTTGGCAGTTTTCAATCCTCTGGATGAACTTCCTTTCCAGTTCCACTAAACCCTGCTCCAAATACCCAGTCGCTTGTTGCCGCTGATAGCCATATCTTTCTATTCTTCAATCAACTTTTGATGGGCTTCTTGAATTTCTTGGTGCTCACTTTTGCATTCCCGAATCCTCTTGTGCAATTGATTGTACTTAACATGTACTTCAGTCTTTTCGTCGATAACCCTGTGACCTTGAACAAACCCGGGTTGTCCTAACCCACTATGATCTTCTTCCAACCAACTTGGATAGTATAGAGCATAACCAGCATGGTACCTATCTGGTTCTATGGAATCCTTTCCCAGGATGATTTTGCAGTGCCACATATGCTGGGCTTGACACTTGTATGGGCTATCGTCATCTTGAAAGTCGGCCCTGAAGTGACTCATTTTGTCGAACCTTGGTATAACCTGCTTTCTTCCTGCCTGCCTCATGACTCGGAGAGGGACATAAGGATAAGTTCCTCTCAGACCGATGAGTATAAGAAATAGTGCATCCCGAGATCGGACAATGAACTCTTCAGTAGGGAACCATTCAAACATCAATTGCACTTGGTCCTCTTTTAGATTTTCGAACAACTCTACCCACCCTTTAGCATCTCCTGGTTGGGCAAACATGTTAGGCATATAGTTCATTTGCCTTGGCTGATGGAAGGCGATATGATCATCCCTGTCTCTGCGCAGCATCTCTTGCCGATATTCACCTCTTTGGAGGAGCTCCATGAGCCAGAGTTGGAGCAGTAAGTTACAACCCTCAAAGTGTTTGGCCCCTCGTTGACAATTTTCCAAGGCTTGGTATATCTCTGCAATGATCATAGGTATTATGCTAAAAGGCTGCCTGCCAATTCCTTCCATTAAAGTCTTGGTGACCATGGCTAGTTTGGTATGGATCCTAGCCTTCTTCATAGGAATTACTATCATCCCCAAAAAGCAGAACATAAAGACGAAGACTCTTCTGTGGATATGCCCCAATGATGTGAGGTCTAATTCATCTGGGTAAGTGCGGTAAGACTTGCTATGGTCGTATCTTTCGTATAGATAGTCGAAAGAAATGTAGGAATCCTTCCAGCAGGTTAGGTCTGTGTTCTTCTTTAGTCCCATCATTTTGAGAAAACCTCTACCCTTGCAATTTTTTGGCATAAGCAAACCCGGAGTTTCCCAGGGGATACCAGCTAGCCTTTCTATTTCCTCCAGCAATGGTGCCATTTCAAGGTCCTCGAAACGGAACACCGACCTATCGCCATCCCAGAATAGAGTTGCAGCCTCTATGATTTTGTTGTCGGATTGGATTTCTAGAAGAGAAGGCAAATTTCCCAAGTATTTGCGGACGAGGGTCTGATCACTGGAGTGAAGGTCTTCCCCCCAGCTTAGCAACCTTGGGTGGATGTTAGTTACCATGCCAAATCTGGGGACTTCGTGCCTCATTTTCTGAATAAGAAAGTGTTAGACCCTTACCCCCCGCCAGACTCGACTATTTAAATATCAATAATTGGCATAAGCAGCATTTAGTTCTCCAAATAAATGCACAGATGTGGTAATGTCCGTTTGGGTTCCAAGGAAATCCAGTGGACTTTGGACAAGGCTATCTTAAAGAGTCATTATGAAGACAACATAACTGACTCATCTAGGTTTGACAGTGTTGCATGCGCAATTAAACAGAATAATGTTTCTATGGGGTGTTAGACCGGTACCCTTGAGCGGACAACACAAGAGGGAAAGGCACCGCTGATCGACTAGTTTTACCGCAAGTATGCCTTTGCCAAATTTAGGGGGTGATAATATCGGAAGGGCGCAACCACTCATTATAAGCATTGTTATGGTATTTTGTTTGGCATGAGTGGAATATGATGTTGAATATGCAATTAGAATGAATGAAACAAGTTGTCACGTATTTTCACGTTCATAAAATAATGGATATAATAATTGCTCATAATTACAACAGTATTGAAGGAAAGCAGTAAAAGAAAACAAGGAGCCAAGTCAGTTTTGTAAAAGAGATAAAGACATTAAATAAAGGCAATAAAAATGCAATAAAGTTACAAGTAGCATGAAATGGTAAAAGCCTAAAGAATATCCCCAGCAGATTCTCCATACTGTCGATGCCCCCTTTTTCTAAAGGCAAAATCGGGTTTATGACATTTGGGTGGATAACTCATTTCCTTTAGGGAATTGAGTTTGCAATTGAAGAGTTGCCACCTAATGATTAAGTGCATTAGGACACTAAGAAATTCAAAAGAGAAGAAGAACCAGAGAATGGGTAAGGGCTTGAAATTATCTCGGGGGGGGAGGGGGGGGAGGTGTTAGGCACCCCCTGAGATTCACTAGTGTGGTTCCCGACCATACTACAATTGTGACTTTAAATATAATCAACAAATAAACATACAAGACAATTTCCACATAACGATTATAAGGAGGGGAATGTATAAAGTTAAAAGCGTGTTGAAGTTTAAAAATAGGCGATTTCATAATTTTAAAAAAGGGTGTATAAGTGCAAAAAATAGGGGGGTCAAATAACTGATGCAAATAATCAAACAGAGAGATGAAATGGGCGAAAATTTGGAAGAGAAAACAGTGCTGGAAATTTAAAGAGGTTTTGAATGATTAAAGCAAAATACAAGGTTCAAAAGAGCTTAAAAGTGACAGTTTTAAAGAAAATTCTAAAAAAAAACGTAAGCACATAAAGAGGGAGGGGGTCCTAGGCTTATAAATAACATGGATCACCCCACGCAACACCCGGTAACCATTTATACACGTGGTGTTATCGCGTGGTCATCATATCCATGTCTACCCTTACTCACCCCGTTAAGGTATTAAATCGCTGAATGGTCTCATTAATTATTGCATGCTATTACCTACCCCAATCCTATCCGTCCCGGAGGCTGTTGGGACTACTAATCCTAAAGGGAAGGGAGATTGGCTTTTCAGAGTTTTCAAGGGACAAAAATCTAGTGCGACAAACAAAACACATAAAGCAGTAAAAGGGGACGCATAGCAGTTTAATGGGTCAAATAGGCTTCCTCATTCAAAGAAACAAACTATTTAGCATGACTTCAGGTACTGGTTAGGTCTTTACTTAAACGTTAAAGGGGTGGCTGATTTATCACATATTTTCAAATAAAAAGTCTGAATTAGACCTACCTACTGGTTGTAATTATTAAAGACTGGTATAGTTGATTAATTACCTACAGGTTTTCCTAGATGATGCCTATAAGCATGATATCTAACAATGCACGAGGTGTACTGATTTTAAAGAAAGGCTACTGGTTTTATAAACAAAAGTTATGCAGACTTTACACGATCTTGCTATTGATTTTAAACTCATAGATGAAATAGATGAAACTGGTTCAATTGATTATATCCTACATGCATGATTTCTAAGTATTGTTGGTTTTAAGGCGATTACGTAAGTGCAGGAGTCCTATAGGCATGCTATCTAAATTAAGTTGATTATCATTAAACCTATGATTATTTGCCTAGTGACAGACGTATATGTAGAAGTGCAGAAAAATTATAGGCATGGATTTCTATATGCAGTAACGAAATACACTATAGCCAGGGTATATATATATGAGAACCTATAGGCATGATCTTATATGCAATAATGAAGTGACTTATAGGCAGGATCTTTATATGCAGTAATGACAAACTATAGATAGGATTGCTATATGAAAACCTATAGGCAGGATCTCTATATGAAATAATGAAATGACTTGTAGGCAGGATCTCTATATGCAATAACATAAGCGAGAAATGTTGTGATTGCAGAAAATAAAGGCCTAAAAACATGTTATCTAACCCATATGCATAACATGAGAGACCCTCCCCCATTTTTTACTATACACCCCATAGTTATTACAAATTATTACAACTTGAATGAATCCAGAAAAAGTAAATAAAAATTACATAAGAAATTAAAATTCCAACCAAGGAGAGCCTAATTCAGACTCCTAGTCTAAAACATGAAATAAACCAACTTTCAAAGATCAGATTTCCGAAGCTTCTCTTATTTGGGATGTGTCAAAGTTCCCAAGAGTCTCAAAGGGCTCCGGGCAATGCTTACACACCAAACATATTACAAAATTATAGTGCACTGTGGAAGGGCCATCCCTCCAGTGTCCAAGTTCAGAGGGAACTCAAGGTCCCAAGGCAAGGCTCATAGGAGGGGGGCAGAATTTAGAGTCTAAGAGTAAGTGTAGGTGCATAGAATGGCAGGTTGGTGGTCATGCCCAGCAATTAAGAGTGCTGGCACACCCCTGAATAGCTTGTTAGCCAAACATCGGGAGTTAGGATCCATTGAGGACCAGGTTCTGACCTGGGCAGTAATTTGGATACTGCCAGACCAAGAACCTTAACTCAAACACATAATGGGAATAGGGGTAGGGATTCACACTAGAAACAGGTGCAAGGAAAGAACATACAGAGTTTAATCACTGAACATGAACAACAAAGTAAACAAGAGTGTTGAAGCTATAAAGTAAAAACATAGGGGGTAAGGCAGAAAATTGAATCAGAACATACCAGTCTCAAGGGAAACAAGTAAAAGCAATAATCTCAAAAAGGTCAAGTTGCAAGTAAGTAGTTCCCAAAGATTTCAAGCAAAGCAGAGTGTTGGAAGAGTATTGAATTCAAAGCAGTATTGCAAGTGTGTAAGTATTGAATTGGAAGTTAAGAAGTGGTCCATGTGCTGGTGTAGTGTAGTTCCTCTTTTATAGTGCAGAAAACAAGTAAGAAAGGAAATGAAATAACATTGAAATCAATCTCCCTTTGGTCAAGGGATTCTGATTTCAACGGGTAAAAGCAGTTAAGGAAAGAAGTTTTAATTAAAACCTTTTCAAAGTAGCATAAGGAGGGTAAATACATAGGAGTTATTTAAGGAGAACAATCAATGGTGCATGGTTGTGCTAAATATGGCAAGGGAATCAATCAAACAGCTAGTGAAACCAAAATTACAAGTTCCATTAGAATGAACCAAGTCAGAAAAGGTATAGAAAGTTCAATCAAAGAAAAATCAGTGACAATCTGTCAGCCTTATTAAAAGGATTTCAGAATCAATCAATTAGTTGGTAAACCTTTTGAAAGAGGAATTTCTCATATAAAGCACACGCATAAGTGAATCAAGAAAGGGATTGTCCATTTATTTAGAAGAGAAGTTAATCAAAGAAAGGTCCATAATCAAAAGCAAAAGTGGCATAAGTTCAGTTTGCAGACTCAAAATGAGTCTGGGAGTCCAGGGTCCCAAAATAGAACCCTAATTTGCACACAAATCAAAATTGCTAAGAAACCCCCAAATCCTAGGGTTTCGAATTGAATCAGACATAGAGGTGAGAAAGCAAGCCACTTGAGAGAGGCTCAGAAGTCTTTTCCAAAGATTTATGAGAAACAAACATACATGATATAAAGAAAACTAATTCACGATCATGAGAACATGTTTGAGAAAACCCGTAATTTACACAGGTTCAGAAGAAAGAGATGATACGAGCTTAAACAAAAGTAGATGAAATATGCTTAATAAGAACACCAACAGAGTTCAGTAAAGTAAACAAGAATCAAAGAACTCGACCATAAACACATATAGCAAAGAATAAGGAAAACAACACGGATTAACATGTAGAGTAAAAAAAAAGGAAATAGAAGAACAGTACATGCGTAGTAAAAGAAGTATGACAAACACACATAAAGAAAGAACAATAGAGTCAGAAAGATGTTTGTGAAAACTTTTCAAAAACCCTAAATTGAACACAAACGATATTGAAAAGAAAACTTGGGGAAAACACTTAAAATGTCAAGTAACACATAGATACAACATAGATCTAGGCAAGCAAACAAAGGAAGAACCTCGAATGGATTAGGGTTTTAGAGAAAACCCTAGGGAAGAGAAAGGCTTGGGAACAGGTCCGATCTTGAGTCAGAGAGGTCAAGAATCAGGCTCCTGAGCCTCGAATGTGTCGGAGCATAACCGGAGAAGCCATGTAATAAAATATCAGAGAAGATCGGAGGGAGAACCATCGAAGTCAGCTTTCCAAACCTTGAACAACCAAGGTCTAATGGTGGAGAGGGTGGGGAGAGACCATCCATGGCCTGGGAAGCCATGGATTCCGGTGAAAATCCGGTGAAGAAAGGTGGGAGGAGGCTAGGGTTTCAGAGAGTTGTTGAGAGAATTTGAGAGTGTTTTGGGATTTCAGGATGGCGGGTCCAGTAAGAATGAGGTAATTAGGGTAGGTTGTTAAAATATGGAAGGGTGAATCCTGGCCGTTGATCTTGGGTGATCAACGGTCCAGATTTAGACGCGTAGGTGGGGAACGGGTTGGGTCGTTTAGACGGGTAAAGAGTTGGGTGAAGTGGGATTGGGATGGTCTGGAATTAAGCTCAAAATTAGGTCAATTAGAGGGGATCAATTTGGCTATAATTGAAATGCAAATGGGGCTAGTATTTAAATAGCCAGTTTTACCCCTTTTATTTTGTAAAATAGTAAAAAATGGTTTTAAAAGCAAATTAACAGTACTGACCCAATTAACAACATGTAAATATCAATTTAAAAATACTGGGACTAATTTCACTATTATAAAATGCTATTAATCTTAAAGTAGGCTAAAATTGCAATTATACGCAATTTAGTCTTTTAAATACCAAACAAATTTATAAAAAAATATACAAAAATTACCTTAGCTATATTTTGGTATAAATATGGGAATAAAATAAATTATTTACCAAAATTGATGATTTTAGGAATAATTATTGATTTTTGTACTGCTAAAATGGATAATAAATTGATTTTAATTTCTTTAAAAATTAGGAAAAATGCCAAAACGCTTAGATATGTTTATATATGCATATATATGATATTCTAAGAGTATTTTATATATAGAAATTATATAGAAAAAAATTAGGTATCAACAACGAGTAGCCAAAGTGTTGTTGTTTGATTCTAATAGTAAGAAAATACGAGGTGAAGTCTGAGTAACCTTGGCAAGTTGGGGGGGAGTTTATGTGTGTATTGTGTGGCATCAACTAACTATTTCTTGTTTGTTCAGGAATGAAGATGCCACCAAGAAAGGACACAGGCAAGGGAAAGGCTACTTCATCGTCCCAAGCTACAGCAAAGGCGACCTCCACACCTCCTCCACATAAAAGAAAGGGGGGAGAAGTTGCCTCTAGTATGACTGGTGCCCAAGCAGTGGCAGCTGTAGCTGCCATGCGTACATAACCCCCAGGCTATTAGGAATTTGGCATAAACAACATAACTCCGCAGACAAGGGATTGGCACAAGCGCTGTAGGCTGAAACATATCCATCCGGAGGGGGCTATTCAAGAACGAAGTGTGAAAGCAAAGTACCCGACTATTTGGAGAGGCATCCGGGATCTGGGATTGAAATACGTGTTTAAGAACACATGGTACATCAACCTCAACTTAGTTAAGGAATTCTATGCAGGGTTTGACCCACTGGACACTGAAGAGTTGGTGCCAATCCGTGATGCCTGATTGATTTTTTAGCCAAGGCCATATGTGAATTTTTAGGTTCTTCAAATGTTCTTGTGGAGCCACTAGAGCAATTCATTCGCAGTCCTGCTTATGAAGAGCTGAGCATATGTTCTATGGGGTCGACTCTACTACTACATGGGTTCGGGACAAGGACACGCATCGTCACAAAAGGTTTCGCAAAAAGAAGATGAAGGTGGAGGATCAGGTGCGGCTCAAGTTAATAAATGGCTCTTACCGTGTAACCATGACACACTTATAAGCCGTGTGAGGACCTGTGTGCTATATTTCTTAATGACAGGGCAGAAGGTGAATGCGGGTCACCTGATTCGCCACCAGATGGCACAAGTGAGAATGAGTAAAAGGATTGACCGAATGCCATTTCCTAATTTCCTAACTCGATTCCTATTGTATGAGAGGGTTGAGGTAGAGCCTGAATTTGACCATACTATTGATCAGCTCATCTGGCAAACCGACAACACTAACCTCCAGCTGAGAGGCGAGGCTGGGATTCTGATAGATGATGAGCGCAATGCATGCGACGACAGTTTCATGGCCTATCTTTATGGGATGATGGATCTACAGCTGTGAATAGGGGGTCGCCCGACCACAGTTGAGGAGAGGACTGATTTGGAGCTGTGATACCCACTCAATGCTCATGCTCAGCAGTTGGTTGGTGTAGGAGAGGGATTCACACTCCCCACCGATGAAGATGTCAACACACCGAAGCAGTCTGAGGCCGAGCCAATACAGTCAGATGATGAGGGAGATGGTAATGATGAAGAGGACGAACATGATAAGGAGTGGAGAGCATCAGAGGATGAAGACATGGCTTGACCAGGGAGTTTTCTTTCACCCTACTCTGTTATTTCGTGTTTTGTCTAATTGTGCATGTTCTGGGTACGTTGCATGATTTAAGTGTGGGGTGAGAACTTATAGCTGTTGTTAGTTGTAGCTTGTTTTTATTATTACTGTGTTTTATTGTTAGTGGTAGATATTAGTAATCTGCTAGAACTTGTAGCTGTTGTTAGTTGTAGCTTGTTTTATGCAAAAATTAAATAAAATAGAAAAAAACAAAAATAGGTTGGAATCTTCCCGGCGATGGGTCTCCTAGACAGTTTTCTTGAGGGATGCAAGTCTAAAGAAAATACCAAAAAGATTTTTTTAGGTAGTGTAGTAATTCCCCCTTGGTTTTTCTTTGGGGCCGCGGTTCTTTTTCAAGGGTTTTTAGTTGAACCGGGTGTAGGTAGTTTTAATTTTTTTAGGAGTAGGAATCACGTGGCTAAGCACTTAATCGCAGCAATATCTCTGAGCTTTGTAATGCTTTGAGAATAGTAACTACTCTAGTTTGACGCTTAGGCTCAATTTTTTACTCTAGGATAAATACCTTAAATCGTGGATTCTTAAATTTGCTTAGCTGCTTTGACTGGAGTTTCGTGATAGAACCGATTTTGAATGAGTTATATGCCAAGTCTGTGTGAGGTTAGTATGTATTCTGTGCATAGCATTTGTTGTCTAGAACTTACCCCGTGTGTTTGTAAAGCGAAATAGTAGTTTTGTTCAATCTTAGAAGTGATATAGGCGTTTCTTTGTTAATCCAGATATATATAAAGTACCCTGATGATAGGCTATAATTACGTATTTTAGTCACTTATTACACTCAAATTTACTGCATTTTAGTTGAGTTTGCGCTTTAATCGCTAGTGTTTTGCACTAATGGTGTGTTTTATGCCTTGTAGGAATGGTTTTGAGCTATATAGATGTTATGAATGAATTCAAATGATTTAGAGCTTTGAAGTCTAAGTAAAATCCCAAGTAATTAAGCCGGGATCGTTTTCGAGGATCAACGGATGATAGAACAACAAAACGAAGAATCGAGTAGGCATATTGCGCGCTGTCTAGTAAAATACACATAACATCTCTCTTAGAACTCCATTTGGGCTCTACAATATATGGTTGGAAATCTACTCAAAGGGATACAACTTTCATGTTTTACGTTTTTCCAAATTCCAAACGGAACAGGGTGAAAAACGCGATAGAAACCGCGACCGCGGACCTGAGGCGGGCTGGGGCAGTATATTTTCCATATACCGCATTCGTGCCGCACCCCGACCGCGGCCGCAGCCATCCAGGCCTGAAAACTTATCCTTTTTTGCATAGGAGATGGTATAATTGTTTGGTCCCGACCCTACTTAGTATATATACATAGAAAAATAGCATTTTAAGAGGTTGGACACACTTTTGATATAATTTAGACCTAATGAGGCTAAGGAGACCGGGGATTCGACCTAAGGAGTCAAGAACACACTGGGAGCGAGACGGAGAAGTCTTCTACGAGTTTTTCACTTTCTTCTTCCTATTTCCATTATTGGTTATGAATTCTAGTATTGTGTTTTTGCATACTATTATAAATAGCCAATTCGTTTTCTAGGGTTTTGATGGAACCTTTTGTGGGATAAATACTTGTTATGTTTTTTTATATAATTGAGCCGTTGGATTTCTCTACTTGTTCAACTACGTGTTTATTGTTGTTGACTGAATGGCCATCGATTGATTGTGCCTATTTATTATGTGTTGCTTGAGAAAGGATACATATTTAGGTGGTTGTTGAACAACGTCACTGCTAACGTATGCGAAAAATCAATACAGCGGATTTAAAGGCAGGTTTAGAAATAACAAAGCCTTGATGTGGTCATAGTGAGCGGTTAGATAAAGCCAATTAAGCCAATTAGCATAGTTCGAGAGAATATATCTAGTAAATTATTGTAGTTGCTCGAGAGAGAATTACGGCACCTAAAGTGCTCATGATTAGTAGAGAATATATTAGCGAAATTGTAGGGACACAGCTACAAGGATTCCGACAATTGGGGAAATCATAACTCTAGACTTCCTTAATTTTGTCTCCAACCCTTTGTCTCGTTAGTTGATAATTTTACCGCTTTGTAGTATTTGCTAGTTAGTTAGTTAGAAATATAAATCTCAATCTTTATAATTTAGAAAATTATTCAATCTTGTCTTCTTAGTGAGATTAAACAGATACAACTAAGTCTTAGTTCTTCGTGGGATTCGACTCCGGACTATTAGATCAGGTTATATTTGCAGCGGACTTTTAGACTCTGTGGGTTGGCTTTTGAGTGGAATAATGAAATAAGGAGAAAGGTGCACCGGATGAAACAAAAGAAGTGTGTCAATAAATGCCATTGGGATAGAAAAAAAAGAGAAAAGAGATAAAAGAAAAGAAAAAAAGTGTTTATATATATGTACAGTAATGTACGGAGAAAGAAAAAAAATTACATAAATCCTGATAGTGGTGGCCTTGATGTATTGGTGCTTAAAGAAATAGGGGATGAAATCTAGTGAAGTAAGGTGAAATCTTGGTTTGGCATAAGCATGGGATTGAAGGTTGAATTATGTGTATTAAAGTGCTTAAGGGAGGTGTAGTCACTCATATCCAAATGTATCCTACCCGACCCGCGGCCTACATTACAACCAATGAAAGTCCTATTTGATCTTAGACTGAATGAACTCGATTAGTGAAGTATTACACTAAAGGCAAGCTTATGGTATGTCATTTGGGGCATATGAATATTTTTTTGAGAGCGAGTGAATTTTTCCTATCTTGAGTTCCTATGTTATTAAAATTCATGGTGTGTGGAACTAATATCTTTGATCGGGTGAGGGAACATGATTCATAAAGGGAAGGTAATGTTGTTGACCTTCATGTTAGAGTAAGTAAGGGAATTGTGAACAAAGCATGGTATTTGTGAGTCGATTATTGAGGCGAGGATGTCACGCCTTTGTGATTAAACTATTTTAAATATTCATGGCATAATGAGTTAAGGGAATTGCTTAATAGGTTGTGTGCATAAGTGTAATGTAATTGCTCGAGGACGACCAAATGTTTAAGTGTAGGGTATTGATGTGTGGCTATAATTCATGGTTTTTACACATTATATGCTTTACGTTTTACATGCTTTAATGTTAAAATATACTTTGTTTGAGCATAATGGAGTCTATTTTTATGTGTAGGTGCATCAGAAAGGAAAGTAGAGATAAAGGGATGCTTAAACGTCAAAAGTGCGCTCGAGAATGGTGAAAAAGAGAAGCCAGGCAAAAGCCAGCTCGAACAGGCTTTATCCAGGAGAGGCCAGCCTAAAGCCAGGCCTAGGTTGGCTTTATCCATGCGAGGCTAGCTTAAAGACAGGCCTAGGCTGGCGTTATCCAGGCGACGTTAGGCCTAAGTCCATGCCCACTCCGAGTTTTTAAGGTTTTTATTGTTTCCAGGTTTGACTAGGAGTTGACCTACACGTTTAGGGATTGTCCCAAACATATAAATAGACCCAAAAATTCTACTTTGAAGGACTTTCACAACCGGAGGCAAGAATAGCTCGTGGAACACTATTTGGGAGTTAAAAACATTGATTTCTACATCTCTTTATCCTTACTATGTAATTTAATTATGCAAATTACTTTGAATATTTGTACTATGAGTATGAGTAGCTAAACTCATAATCTAGGGTTTTTGATGGAACCTGTTGAAGGATGATTTTTTCATTATGTTAATATAGATTTGCCATAGTATTCTCTCTATTTGTTCAACTTTATGCTTATTGTTGTTGATTGAAGGGCCCTCAATTAGCTATTCCTATTTAATGTGCATTACTCGGGAGAGAGTGCATATTTTGGTAGTTGTTGAACATCCATCACTCCTAACGTATATGAGAGATCAATACGAAGGGGTTAAAGGTGGGATTAGGGATAACGAAACCTTGGGTGCGATCTAAGTGAGCTGTAATTAAAGTTAGCTAGCGTAATTCGGGAGAATATGTCTAGGATATTATTGTAATTTCTCGGGAGAGAGTTATGACAATCAGAGTGCTCGTGATCGATAGAGAAAACTTACGCAAATTTATAGCAACCTTAGCGGAAAGGATTCCGACAACAGGGAAAATCAGAACCTTAGATCATTTCCATTCTTGCTTACAAACCGTTTATAGTTAGTTTCTTAATTACTGCATTTTCATTACATAATAATTAGTTAGTAAACATCCAACCTATTACTTAAATATCTCTGAAGGTTGAATACGTGAATTTGTGTAAGCTTAATAGTTGTGATTGATAGGTTAATTCCCTGTGGGATTCGACTACGGACTTGTTAACCGGATTATATTTGCAACGACCGCTTTTCGTTTTTATAAGGCATAGTTGGCGTAAAAGTGTTTATCGGGCGGGCTGGGACCGGTTGAATAAAAAAACCAGCCCATCCGTTATCGGACCAGGTTGGTTAGTGGGATGGAATAACAGGCTAGTAGCGGGTTGGAAATTTTCGGGTTATTTTGGGCCCGTTCGGGTACGGTCTTAACGGGTTCGGGCGGGCCGGGCAAGTGTAAATTTTTTTTAATTAAATTTTGTTTTTCTTGTTCAATGTTATTGATACTTAAGTGTTTGCAAACTTTTAAGGCTTAGAATTAAACTTTGAAGTTTAAATTGTACAGTTTTAAATTTAAAATTTGAATTTAAAAATTATAAAATTGAATTTTCAAAGTAAGTGGCTACAAAATATTATTTAATAAGACCAATAGGCAATATGTAAGGAACAAACTCCGAAGGCTTTTATTTTATATTTTTAATCCTTCAAATTAATTTGCAAGTTCTTTTTTGATATTTTTCTTTTTGAACTTGCAAATTAAAAATTTACAACAATTATAAAAAAATAAGAAATAGTACATCACATATTTTGCATCATTTTTGTAAGTTCTTCTATGTCAACATGAGGTTCTTGATTTCCGGCATTGGTTGAATCGGAACCATAAACCATTATATCTCCAATTTCTTGGTCCTCCTCTTCGTCTACCTCGACACGCCCTTGATTTCGCCGTTCTGATCTTATCCAATCTCTAAAGCACACTAGAATTTCCAAAGCGTTGCTGCCCAATGAATGACGGGTATCTCCTAGTTGCTGCCTTGCTTGGCTAAATGCGCTCTCTGATGCGACTGTTGAAATAGGCATATTTAGCACGTCTCGAGCCATGGCCGAAAGAATAGGAAATTGATTTGAGTTGCTCTTCCACCAACCCAGCGATAGAAAATCCTTTGTGAGGGGCTCTGGTGACTTTTGCAAGTAGAATTGGAGTTCATCAATATTCCTGCTACTGGTTTGTTGATGCTCTCCTAGTGTAGACCAAATCAAATAATCTTGAACACCATCATCATCATCATCCAACGTTGTTCCAGATGTTGACGTATTACTTGAAGGAATATTTGCATCTACTACCGAAGAAGCATCAATAATGTTAGCATAATAATTATATAAAGTTTGTAAATGTGTGTGTAGATCAGAAATACAAGTGTCAATATCAGGAGTTTCAGTTGGTCCAATATCCATATAAGTATATAAAGCTCTAATTAATTGACGACACTTTATCATTTTGATAGTAGAGTTTAAAATAGCACCAATTAGGTAAATATGGGGAATTGGGTAGAAATATTTTTTAAACTTATCTAGCATAGATTCAACAACAGAAGTATATCCTTCTTTCTTACTCAAATTATGTAGTAAAAGAGAAATTTCAACAATATGAACTAAACCATTTGCAATAGTATGATAATAAGCTCCAGAAAATTCAAGTGTAGCCACATAAAAATTTTGTAAAAATTGTACAACATCTTAAATGATGTTAACAAACGGCTACGATCGGTACAATGAGAATTAGCAATTTCAGTTATAGGTGTGAGCACGTGATTTTTGCCCTATATGAATTACTCCTACAGTTTCAAAACAAAATAATCTCTTTCTATTATTTGCAACTTCGTGGATTTTCGTAGCATTTTTTGTTAATTGTTCGCATTTTTGTGTGTGCATTTTAGTTAGTGGAAAAATACAATATATATATATATATATATATATATATATATATATATATATATATATATATATATATATATATATATATGTTGCATGTGCATTTAGAAGTTAAGTTTGCATTTTAAGAATTACTTAATAATCAATTATTTTATAAAATAGAAAAATCACAAAATATAGTGTAATTTGCACTTTTAATCTTAGTTTTGATTTTTGAGTAGTTTTTGTGTTAACTTGTTTTAATTAATTGTGCTAATTGTCATTTTGGGTTTAATTAATTTTTTTTTAGTTTTAGTTAATTCAGTTGTAGGAATTAATTTAGATTTATGTTTAATTTTAAAATTAAAAGAAATTAAAAAGAAAGTTGAAAAGAGAAAAAGGAAAAAGAAATAAAAACAAGAGAAAAGAATTTGGGTCTGTTTTAACTTAAATTGGGTCATCTTTGTCTAATTGCTCAGGCCCAAACATTTATAGCCTTGACCCAGCCCAAGCCTCATCCCAACCCGGTCTGCCGCCCCAACCCTAAGCCCAAACGACGCTGTTTTAGGTAGAACAAATCTTGGTCGTCGAGGTTTTTAGTTCTAACGGCTATGAAGTAGGGTCTTTATGATATAAGAGTGTCCAAAAATCCCCCCCCCCCTCCTCGTATCCAAGCCTCCCCTGTAATGCCACCGTCTGCCACCGTCGGAAATCGCCCCACGGCGGCGGAAGGTCTCCGATGACCACCAAATTCACACCATAAGTTTACCTCACCCCCTCCCCTCCCGTCATGAATCCACCATTATCTTCCATCAAACACGCCTGGAAATCCTCGAATCTAGATTTAAAACTATGAACCCTAGAGCCGCCACAAATTCTCTGGTGGAGGCGCCGCTTCCAAACCCAACCAAAATCACACCCTGTGGTCTCCTCACCCCCATCTTTCTGAATCCACAACCATTAGCCCTCGAATCATCCCCGCGTGGCTCGAACTTTAGATCTAAGATTCGCCTGGAACCCTAATTGTCTCAAGGTTGTGGGTTTGACCATTATAGGATTTAGCCGTGTGTTTTCTTATGAGAACACACGATTAAACACTAATGTGGTCAAACAATTTCAAAATAATTTGCTCAGGATTTAGCTCAGTTCTGGTAATCCGGTTCTCTCATCTTTTCTTTATTTATTTTTGTCTTTTCTTGGTTTTGATCGTTAGTCTTCTTAGATTTCTTTTCGTTAAGTTTTAGTTTCTTTGATTCAGTTTCAATTCAGTGTTTGTTCTTTCACATAGATAACATGACTCAGTGTGAGATTAATGTTAGTTTGTTCTCCTAAGTCCATGTTTGTTTGATAATTGCCAATAGTTTGTTTAATTTGGACTGTTAGTAATTAATTCAGGATTAAAAAAATAGGATTGGTTCAGTTGAATATTGTTTGATTACTGCTGAACATGCTAGGGTCCTTGTTAGTTAACCTTGGTCACTTTAACCAGGTTAAGAGGGGCTGAGTTAGTTTAGCCTAGGTTAGTAATTTAGGGGTGAAGTCAGGGGTAGTGTAGGCATTTTACAATAAAGGAATCTTGCAGTAATAGATTAAGAAGTCCCTAGAAGCTTCTAGTTGGGTTGAGAACTGCAATTTCTGGTTTTTGATAGCATTTACTTGGGTAGCAAGGCAGGAGTTAAGGGATAACTTAGCTAAAAAACAAAATTAAAAGAGGGACTAGGATGCAATACTAAAATCAGAAGGCTGCCCTATCTTGCTGGCTTATAAAAGCCTTTCTTTCTTGCCTTAGAAGGCAAGAATTGGAGAGCTGGAAATCAGAAATCAGAGGCGACTAACACAAAAATAAAAAAATACTGTTCCATTGAGATTGTCTCCTGCTTTTCAGATTTCAGAAGTTATCTTTTTAGTGCTGAAAATCTCCAGTTCATCTGGGGTAGAATGGTTTGAATTTGTTTGTTAAAACCTTGTTTGGGATCATCTTTGACTGCTATTCGATTGAGAGTGAATTGGGACTGTTATCCCATCATATTGGGGCTGAAATGAACTAATTGCTTTGGGTCTTGCTATGTTGCTGCTGCCTTGTTCATCTACTGACCTCACATTGCTTTGTTTCCTTTCATTTCTCCAGGTATTTCCATAAGCCATGGGTGACAAATGACTGTACAATGCATTATGTAGTGGAAACTTGATCAAATACAAATTTACTTTGAGCTTGGGTGTTTTGTTTGCTTCTATTTCCAGTAATACTTTTGCAGTAAGTTTAGAAATCTGCAAATTATTTTCAGTCTTCACATGCTTTGAAAAATACTGTAATAAAGGATTAATACCATTTAATTGAGGATGACTGTTTGGTTTCAATATAAGTACAAGGCTCAAGAGCTGAACATGAGAGTTGTACTTAGCAGATCTATAACCACTAGCTTGTTTTTGAGTGTTAGTTTAAGTTTCTGAATAAATGTTGTGACGACCCGACCCGTCGTCTCATGTGTTATTGCTCCATTTCCCCCCATTTCATGCTTCTTCACATTTCGTTATCGGTATGTGTGATGTTAGAGTTGATTTGGATTGATTTTGATAAGAAATGAGACACTTAGTCTCTTTAAGGAAAGCTTAAGTTAGAAAAGTCAATCGAATGTTGACTATTGAGTTAGAGGGCTCAGATTGGTGAATTCTGATGATTCGGTTAGCTTCGGGGGATGATTTGTGACTTAGGAGTGCGATCGGAATTGATTTTGGAGGTTCGGTGTAGAATTAGGCTTGAATTGGCGAAGTTAGAATTTTGGCGAATTCCGGTTGATAGGTGAAATTTTGATCCGAGGGTCGGAATGGAATTTCGAGAAATGCTGTAGCTTCGTTGGGTGATTTCGGATATGGGTGCAAATTTTCAGGTCATTCGGACATCGTTTGATTGGGTTTTTGATCGAATGCGCATTTTGGAAGTTTTGAAGAACTTAGGCTTTGATTTGGTGAAATTTGATGATTTTGATGTTAACTATAGTGATTTGATGATTCGAGCAAGTTTGAATAAGGTAATAGATCTTATTTGTGCTTTTGGTTAAGGTCCCGGGGGCCTCGGGGTGATTTCGGGTGGTTAAACGGTGAATTTGGAGTTTGTTGCATGGAAGAGGTTTGCTGGTTCTGTTGTTTCCGCATCTGCGGAAAAAGGGGTCGTATAAGTGGTTTCGCAAATGCGGCTAGGTGGTCGCAAAAGCGGTCCTTGAAGGACCTGGGTGTTCCGCAGAAGCGGACGTGGGTCCGCATAAGCGGCGACCGCAGAAGCGGTTTGTGACCGCAGAAGCAGTCCCTGGTGAGTTAAATTAGACCGCAGAAGCGGTCAAGTGGGCGCATATGCGGTGGCCGCAGATGCGGTAAATTAACCGCAGAAGCGGGAATCGACCTGGGTTTAAGTGAACACTGTTTCACGAATTTGAAAGAGAAGGAAAATATTTTGGACTTCGGCTTAGGCAATTCTTGGGCGATTTTGGAGAGAATTCGAAGGGGTTTCATCAGGTATGAACTATTGGACTCGGATTATGTTTATATAGTATAAAAACATGGATTAATCACTGAATTTCAAGGAATTAAAGGTTAAAAATAGAGATTAGGGCTTGAAACTTAAGAGAGTTTAAATATGGGTTTTGAAGGGGCAATTGAACCCCGATTTTGGTAAATTTGATATGTATAGACTCGTGGCGAGACGAGGAATTTGGTGATGTGAATTCTGTAATGTTTTGAGAAGTGGGCCCGGGGCTCGGGTTTTGCCAACATCGTGATTTTTGGTGTTTTTTGAGTCTTTTTGATTGGGTTATGTTTCTTTAGCCTATTGTAACGTATTCATTGTGGTTTTGGTCAGATTCAACGGGTGATGAGGTTGATTCGAGAGAAAAAGGCTTAGCGAACTAGTCTTGTGGCCGGTTTGAGGTGAGTAATAGATGTAGATGATGACCTGAGGGTTTGAAACCCCGGTTTATCACACTGTGACGCTATATTGAGGCGAGACACGT
>MU719918.1:89816-109563 GCA_026770625.1 Nicotiana glauca
CGAGGTAATGAGCTTTTACTGGTATTGTGCAGCAAGGCTCTTGAGTTCTGATAGCTTGCATAGCTTGGTTCGGGTAGAAGGATTCAGTCCTGGCAGTTTAGCTTGTGCAATGGAATTGGGAGAGAGAGTTCTTGATGAGTTTTACCGTGGTTTAGAGAAGTATATATTGCCTATGGTCATGCGAAGCATGGAATGTGTAATGATTCTTCTTCTAGATGGGATTGACGGAAGGTCTTGGTTGGATGGCTACAGTTCAGTTCTGAAAAGAAGTTCATAAAATTCCTAGGCAACGGATAGCCTCAGATAACCAAGGATATGGTACTGCTAATTGGAAGTGATTTGACGAGGGTATATGTTTCAGGAAAAAAGGGTAATGTGATTAAGTTGATAGCACTTCGGTAGTGTTGCGGCATTTTTCTTGATAGATCGACTATTGATATCTGAGTTTGTTTGGTGGCACAGAGGGAATTTTAGAATATCTTTCGTGGAATGATTGGGTACGCGAGGTGTAATACGTATTTATACTGCAGAATTTGGGATCAGGTACAGTAATCTGTGTGCTATGTGGAGTTGGAGACTGAGAGTTCTCATGTTCAGGCTATGTAGTGGTTGTGGATAGTGTATATTGGTACCGTTAGCGGCTATTGGGATTGGAGGCCCGAGTGGGTCATTCTTTGTTGGTATGTTAGATTTTATATATGATGTTGAGCTGTAGACTGGTTGTCGCAATGTGGGTTATTCTAGACTATTGTGCTATGGGCTATGTCGGAAAATGCCACCGATTGCGTGGCGAGGTGCATCGGATTATGTTATNAGAGATTGTGGATTTCAGTATTGATTTGGTGTTGGGCACCGTATCGTACGGCTCCGGCATGAGTTATAAAAAGTGGAAGGAGCAGCTTCAGGCTTCTTGGTATTGAGTTCCTTGGCAGGCCGATGTGGCTACATATTTAGATTGAGATGGCTTGGTTGGCCCCGATATGTATTGTTGAGGGATAGGTTGAATCTATCGTTATTGAGCCTGCTAGTGATCTGGGGAGATCTATGAGATGCTTTTCTGTGCTGTGAGGCGTTATGATTTTCGGACTGTGGGCACATAGAGTGCGGTGCTATCGAGATTCATAGTAGAAGTTGAGTTTTGTAGCTTACAATGCTATATGTAGATATTGTATGCACTCAGTATGCTTACGGCCGATGCTCGGTATTTTGTTATAATGAGCAAATTTGGCTCGATGTGCACCTCCCTATGTGAGATATTTGTGTGGATCGGGTGGCACGCCGCCACGGGTATGTTATCTGGATCGGGTTGCACGCCGCAACAGTGTGATGTTGAGAATAGTTTTCCAAATGCTATTTTGTATGCCTTGCTTCCTGGTTTCTAAGGAAAGTCCGTATTGGGTGTTGCCCGGTGAATAGCGCATCGGTTGTGTCCTTTCAGGATTGAATGGTGTATATTACTTGCTTCACCGTGGGTGTAATGGATTGCTTGGTTTCAGACACCAATCTATGTGTGACTGTCTATTTTGAGCATGGTAACTTGAGGTGCTTCATGTGTAACAGTGTTTGGATAAGATCGCGCATTATAGCGAGGCTACGTAGAGATTAGACCCTTCGGGGTAGATTCAGGTATTCTATTTCTAAGATGTGGGATGGGGTCCCAGCCTTGTGTTGTGATGGTACTGAGGAGTTTGACTTACAGCTCTTTTGTTTGAGTTATTTGCCATAAATTGAGTATGTTCAGACCGCCCTTCATTGGTGCGTGGATTATGCAAGTTGTGGCTTAGGCCTGTGATGAGGTGCCATATCACCAGAGTGGTGTGTTGGATTCGAGGTGATCGTGGGAGTCATTAATGAACACGAACATATTTGATTACAGCTCGTTGGAAGAATAATATCGAGGTTCGGTTCGGAAATCTGCTGTGGTATTAGTCAAAAAGGAAGTGGTTTCATGAGTGGTTGATCTGAGAAATGGTTACGGTTTGCTGTGTGTTTCATTATCATTGGTAGGAAATGAAGTATTGGAATGAGAATTTAGCTAATAAGAGGTTTCTATCAGTATATGGTTGTTGTGAATAGCTGCTGAGAAGTGCTGGATTATGTGGTATATCATGTGATTTCTCGGAGGTCTGGTCTTGTTTATAATTTCAAAAAGTGCAATGTGGTTCCATGGTTTATGGTCTCGACAGATTGTGAGATTTCAGTTATGTTGTGTTATCGGACCTATATGAGATAGGGTGACGCGGGATCACCCCGGGTATATGCTTGGTAAGGTCACTCGGCGGTTGGTTGGCTTCTAGTACAACTCTGGGTACGCTCGAGGACGAGCGTTTGTTTAAGTTGGGGAGGATGTGACGACCCGACCCATCGTCTTATGTGTTATTGCTCTGTTTCCCCCTATTTCATGCTTCTTCATATTTCGTTATCGGTATGTGGTGTGTTAGAGTTGATTTGGATTGATTTTGATAAGAAATGAGACACTTAGTCTCTTTAAGGAAAGCTTAAGTTGGAAAAGTCAACCGAATGTTGACTATTAAGTTAGAGGGCTCGGATGTAAATTCTGATGATTCGGTTAGCTTCGGGGGAAGAATTGTGACTTAGGAGTGCGATCGGAATTTATTTTGGAGGTTCGGTGTAGAATTAGGCTTGAATTGGCGAAGTTAGAATTTTGGCGAATTCCGGTTGATAGGTGAGATTTTGATCCGAGGGTCGGAATGGAATTCCGAGAATTGCTGTAGCTTCGTTGGGTGATTTTGGATATGGGTGCAAATTTTCAGGTCATTCTGACATTGTTTGGTTGGGTTTTTGATCGAATGCACATTTCGGAAATTTTGAAGAACTTGGGCTTTGATTTGGTGAAATTTGACGATTTTGATGTTAACTATAGTGATTTGATGATTCGAGCAAGTTTGAATAAGGTAATAGATCATATTTGTTATTTTGGTTGAGGTCCTGGGGGCCTCGGGGTGATTTTGGGTGGTTAAACGGTGAATTTGGAGTTTGTTGCATGGAATAGGTTTGCTGGTTCTGTTGTTTCCGCATCTGCGGAAAAAGGGGCTGCATAAGCGGTTCCGCAGATGCGGCTAGGTGGTCGCAAAAGCGGTCCTTGAAGGACCTGGGTGTTCCGCAGAAGCGTACGTGGGTCCGCATAAGCGGCGACCGCAGAAGCGATTTGTGACCGCAGAAGCGGTCCCTGGTGAGTTAAGTTAGGCCGCAGAAGCGGTCAAGTGGGCGCATATACGGTGACCGCAGGTGCTGTAAATTAACCGCAGAAGCGGAAATCGACTTGGGTTTAAGTGAACAGTGTTTCACGAATTTGAAAGAGAAGGAAAATATTTTGGACTTCGACTTAGGCGATTCTTGGGCGATTTTGGAGAGAATTCGAAGGGGTTTCATCAGGTATGAACTATTGGACTCGGATTATGTTTATATAGTGTAAAAACATGGATTAATCACTTAATTTCAAGGAATTAAAGGTTAAAAATGGAGGTTAGGGCTTGAAACTTAAGAGAGTTTAAATGTGGGTTTTGAAGGGGCAATTGAACCTCGATTTTGGTAAATTTGATATGTATAGACTCGTGGAGAGACGAGGAATTCGGTGATGTGAATTTTGTAATTTTTTGAGAAGTGGGCCGAGGCTCGGGTTTTGCCAACTTCGTGATTTTTGGTGTTTTTCGAGTCTTTTCGATTGGGTTATGTTTCTTTAGACTATTGTAACGTATTCGTTGTGGTTTTGGTCAGATTCAACGCGCGAGGAGGTCGATTCGAGAGGAAAAGGCTTAGTGAACTAGTCTTGTGGCCAGTTTGAGGTGAGTAATAGATGTAGATGATGACCTGAGGGTTTGAAACCCCAGTTTATCACACTGTGACGCTATACTGAGGCGAGAAACATACTCTACGGTGAGTGCGGGGTCGTTTGTGATTGGAGGACTATGGCTTAGTCCGTCTGAGTGATGTTCATAATGTGCATTGACTAGAAATTGATTGGTAAACATCCTACTTGGATTGCTATGAGCATATTTGGGTTGCGTGCCGATTATTTGGATCCCTTAGGGATTATTATCACTGTTTCCATGATGCTTAGCATGTTTTTATGATTTCAGTCCTGAGTTAGACACTGTCTCAAAATGAATAGTAAATTCCTAAAGTTATAAATACCTAACCTATAATTCCTAATAATTGGAACTGAAAATGATAAACTTGACTATGCATGTGTGGCTTACATGCATATATCTGGACTGAGTGTGGATCGGGCTGCACATCGCAGCGAATGCTACGATGATATTGTGCTTGGACTGTAGGATCCCCTCCGGAGTCTAAACCCCCACAGTGAGCGCGGGTACCCAAATAGATCGGGTTGTACGCCGCATCGGTCATGTGCATTGCATTGCATTCATGCATCGACATCTATCTGTTTTACCTGTCATTGCCTGATGTTGTTCCATCGTTAAATGTGTAGAATTATTGGTTATAGCTTAGCATTGTTATATTTCAGGATTTCTTATTGTCAGCCATTATATATGTCTATTACCACTGAGTTGGAAGTACTCACTTTACTCCCTGCACCATGTGTGCAGATTCAGGTGTTCCGGGAGCTTAGTTGAGCTGTTTGCTGCTTCCCAAAGTATTAGGAGTTGTCGAGGTAGCTGCCTGACGTCCGTAGGACCCGACTCCTCCCCTTATCCCTTTTATCTTTCTGTATTCTAGACTTCTATTCTATTGTGGATTTACTACTCTGTTTTCATTTAGAGACTCTAGACTTATGACCCCAGTTCTCTGGGAGATGTTGGTTATGTCAGTGATTCATACTGTCTCTATCTAACTTATTGGTTAATAGACTTGTTGAACTGTTAATTTAATGCTATAAATTTGTAATAGGATGTGTGATTGGGTTGTGAGTGTTAATTGGTCGGGCTTGCCTAGCAATTGTGCTGGGTGCCATCACGACCGGGATTGGGGTCGTGACAAATACAGTATGGTGTTTTGACTCGAATGACTGTAGTATTATGCTAAAATCGCCACAGGTGCTGTTTCAATTGATAATTAGTAATGGTGTCAATTTTCAGATCTGTATGATTGGTATGTTCTTCAAATAATGAAAGGTTTTCTTTGTCCTGAAAGAGCATGCCTTCGTTCCTTTCCATTATAAAGGTCTGTCATGTAGTTAAAAGAGTTAAGGCTTAATGTTATGTTGTCTTTCTTTCAAATACATACTGAAAATGCAAAGTGTTGAGGCTGGTGGGTTCGACTTGAAACCTAGGGAGTACCAGCCTATAGCCATGAAATTTGGTCCTCGTGTGGGTTCGATATGAGCCCCCTTAGCTTTCATGTACCTGGTCCATATTCTTAAAGATTTCGAGTAATTTAACCGTGCTGGGATTTTGACAGAAGCCCCGTTTAAAGATGTTAAATCGACTTTTAGGTGTTTTGAGTGTTAATTAATTTTTGGACAGCCTATTGTCTCGTGATTTGGGGTTGCTAGATTTCGGCCCAATGGTGCTGTTTTCCTTTTCAACAATCTGGTCGCTAGACTGGGCTTTGCTGGGAGCCCAATATCTTCGCATATTAAGCCTGCAGCAATGGCTACTCGAGCCAGCCTTTATTAGTTGGGCCTCACACCAGGCTTGAATTCTGATTTTAGCTACCAGTTTTTTTTATTCCGTCAATTTGAACCTTGGTATGATTTGAACCCTTTAGCACCTAGATAATTAAGTTTCTTTAGTTAGCGGAGGCGAGCCATATTTAGATAACTCATAGTCTATGGCCCTCCGAGCTTTAGTTGAAACATCCTTTAAAAAATATGAATCGAGGTGCACTGCGCCAGACAAAATCCACAAATTGCGTGGCCCTCTTTAATTATGTCTTTAAAAATACTTAGAACTCGAGGCGTGCCATTTAGCAAGTTTCTATGGCCCTCACAAAGTTAATAACGCGCGTAGTTGCTTTAGGCGTGTGTTTAATAATATTACCTTCCTAGACTCGGGTGCACATTTATGTGACCCAAATCCAAATCCCAACGAAGTTAAAATATATCAAAAATCACAGGTGCATTTATGTGACGACCCGGCCCGTTGTCACGTAAATTACCGCCCCGTTTCCCCCATATCATGTTGTTCTATGTTTCAATATCAGTATTTGAGTTGATCGGATAGAATTGAATTGGTTTTAGTTGGAAATGAGACACATAGTCTCTTTGAAGGAAGCTTGTTTTGGAAAAGTCAACCGGAAGTTGACTATATAGTTAGAAGGCTCGGATGTGAATTCCGGTGATTTGGTTAGCTCCGGGAGGTGATTTGTGACTTAGGAGTGCGATCGGAATTGATTTTGGAGGCTCGGTGTAGAATTAGGCTTGAATTGGCGAAGTTTGAATTTTGGCGAATTCCGGTTGAGAGGTGAGATTTTAATCCGAGGGTCGAAATGGAATTCCGAGAGTTGTTGTAGCTCCGTTAGGTGATTTTGGATATGTCTGCAAATTTTTAGGTCATTCGGACATCGTTTGGTTAGGTATTTGATCGGAAATGCATTTCGGAAGTTCTTGAAGAACTTAGGCTTTGATTTGATGAAAATTGAGGATTTTGATGTTAACGATGGCGTTTTGATTATTCGAGCAAGTTTGAATAAGGGTATCATGTTTGTGCCTTTGGTTGAGGTCCCGGGGGCCTCGGGGTGATTTCGGGTGGTTAAACGGAGAATTTTGAGTTTGGCTTCAGGTTTGGATTTACTGGTTCTGTTGTTTCCGCATCTACGGAATAGGGACCGCATAAGCGGTTCCGCAGATGCGGCTATGGGGTCGCAGAAGCGGTCCTGAAGATTTTTGAATTTGACCGCAGAAGCGGTCCTTTTACGCAGAAGCGGGAGCCGCAGGTGCGGTCTCCCAACCGCAAAAGCGGATTTTTGGGAGGTTAATGAAGACCGCAAAAGCGGAAATTTTGCCGCAGAAGCGAAAATCGGCCTGGGCAGAAGGGTTTTAAAATGGCATTTCATCCGCAACTTGGGGGTTATTTTCCCCCATTGTTGAGCATCTTGGAGAGCTTTGGGCGAGAAAGTTTGAGGGTTTTAACTGAGAATCGAATGGAGGTAAGTTCCTTGGCCTTATTATTCAAGTTTATGGTAGAATTTACATGGAAATTGGTGGAAATCTATTGAAAGTGGGTTAAGCTAGGGCTGGAGTTTTAATATTTTAAATTGGAATTCGATAGGCCATTTGAGCTTGGATTTGGGAGTTCTTGGTATGTATGGACTCGTGGCGAGACGAGAAATCCGGTAATGTAAGTTTTATAATTTTTTGAGAAGCGGGCCCAAGGCTCGGGTTTTGCTAGTTTCGAGATTTTTTCTATAATTCGATTGTTTTTGATTGGGTAATGTCCCATTTGCATATTGTAATGTATTCGCTCTGGTTTTGGTTAGATTCGATGCGCATGGAGGCCAATTTGAGGGGCAAAGGCGTCGCGAGCGAGGAATTCCACCGGTTCGAGGTGAGTAATACTTGTGAATGATATCGTGAGGGTTTGAAACCCCGAATTTGCACATCATACTGCTGTATTGTGGTGACTTGCACGCCAAGTATGAGCGTGGGATAGAGCACCGTTGGGGATTGTGACTTGGTCCGTCCCGATTATTGATTTTACTGCGTGATTGATTGAAAACTACTTGATGCTATCATGATTTGGGCTGATTGCCATGTTTTGGGCTTCGTGCCGATTATTTGAATCCTTCAGGGATTGATATCACTGTTTTTGCATTACGTTGCATATTATTTGATCTCAGTCCAAGGTTCTAAATATTGTTTTGCAAACTCAGCCATCTTTATAAGATTTGAAAACTTAAATGACATCTTTCTGACGTTTTGAGCTGAGAACTGATATTTTACTATTGCCGAAAGGGCTTATGTGCATTTCTCGACTGAGATATGGATCGGGCTGCACGCCGCAGCAGTATATACATATACATGCATGGATCGGACTGCACGCCGCAGTAGCATATTATATGGATCGGACTGCACGCCGCAGTAGCATATTATATGGATCGGACTGCACGCCGCAGTAGCATATTATATGGATCGGACTGCAAGCCGCAGTAGCATATTATATGGACCGGACTACATGCCGCAGTAGCATATTATATGGATCGGACTGCACGCCGCAGTAGTATATTATATGGATCGGACTGCACGCCGCAGTAGTATATTATATGGATCGGACTGCACGCCGCAGTGATATAATATGTGGATCGGACTGCACGCCGCAATATTATAGCGCTTGGGTTGTAGGATCCCCTCCGGAGTCTGTACACACCCCCAGTGAGCGCAGGGTACCCAAATAGATCGGGCTGCGCGCCGCAGCGGTCATGTGCATTGCATTGCATTCATTCCTGTTTGTACTGCGTGGCATGATCTTTAGCACTCACATATCATTGGCATACATGCTATTACTTGCCTTGTTGACCAGATACCCTGGTGTTACATGTTAAGGAGTGCTGAGCCCGAGAGGCTGATGTTGTACTTTGTGAGTTGGGAGTGAGCCCGGGGGGATGATACTGTACTGAGAGGTTGATACTGAGCCCGAGGGGTAGATTTCTGATTATTTCCTACTTGTTGAAATTATTTTTGCAACTGTTGAAAAGGCATATTTTCAAAAGAGATTTTTAACTGAGCTTGAGATTTTTTAAAGGATTTTCTCGGTGTTACGGTTTTACCATTTTTCACAAAGGGTTGTACTGCCTGTTATAGCATTTTGGAGTGCTCCTACGTGTTTTCTTATTGCTCAGATATTATTTGCTCTTATTACCACTGAGTTGGAAGTACTCACTTTACTCCCTGCACCTCGGGTTAGTAGCGGATTGAAGGTATTGCTATCGTAGTTAAGCAAGGTGACCGTCGGCGTTCGCGACACCGAGATTCTTCTTCTTCTTGATCTCCAGATTTTACTCTATGTATTATAGACTTTAAAATTGTAATAAAGACCCTCCTAGATGCTCCCCGGTCGGGCTGAGTTGGACTATAATGTTGATAATTAATGTTCTTTAAGTTACATTTTCCATCTATTTACGTTTAGTAAGTGTTAAAGAAACGAATTGGGTTAGTTGGTTGGCCTTGTCTTTACGAGAGGCGCCATCACGACCGGGTATGGAGATTGGGTCGTGACAATTTATATGACGTGGTTCGAGACGTATTTTAACGACGTTGTAATTCTCTTTTAAAAATAATAATAAAAGCGGTTAAAAGTTAAAATTTGCACGTAGGTTCATAATTGTTTGAAATAAGATAATTAAGCCAAATATGACAGTTGAGCGACCGTGCTAGAACCACGGAACCCGGGAATGCCTAACACCTTCTCCCGGTTAACAGAATTCCTTACTCGGATTTCTGGTTCGCGGACTGTTAAACAGAGTCATTCTTTTCCTCGATTCAGGATTCAACCAGTGACTTGGGACACCGTAAATCTTCCAAGTGGCGACTCTGAATCTTTTAAATAAATCCCGTTTCGATTGTCACTTCAAGTTAGAAATAACTCCCTTATTATTATATCCCTTCACGGGGGTGTAGTAGTGAAAAAAGAGGTGCGACAACAGGCATTCTATATTTATAACAGCATATTAAGAATAAATAAGTATAATTCCACCTTGTAACTATCATGAGTCTTGGTTTTAGTCCATAGTGTACACATTTTTTCTTAAATGCATTTAATCTAGCACTTCTATTATTTCCTTGAATTAAACCAATAACTCTCCTAACTAAAGTGATTTCATCTCTAAATAATTCAAGGCCACTCTTCACAATCAAGTTATAAATATGACATGCACATCTAACATTAAATATTTCAGGAAGTGGTGGGTGTAGATACAATTTTAATATTGTAATAACAACATTATTATTAGAAGCATTATCAAATGGCATACACAAAATTCTGCAAGATTATAAAATATAGCAACTTCATGGATAGTATTACTTATAAATGCACCAGTATGACTTTGATCTTCATCATATTTAAAAGCAATAATACGTTTTTGCATACAAAAATTATCATCTATCCAATGGGATGTAACAGTCAAATAATCATTCCCATTTACAGCACGACCAATATCAGAAGTATGTCTGATATTGTCCAAAAAGCCTAAAGATATCAGCTCTACAAGTACTTTTAGGAATATCTTTAAACATAGGGCTATAAATTCTTTGAATATAAATAACAATATATAGCGAAGAAGCAAAACTAAAAGGTAAACAACCTAAAATAATTATTTTAGCTAATTCTACCCGATCTTTCTTAATATCGTATTTACCCATTAACCCCCGAGTACTCATGTTAAATTTTTATTGCCCAAATTACTCATCTACTCTCCAATAAAGAGAGTGGATCATACGAAGTTGACCCGTTCCCCCTCCCTTACCGGGCTCATATTTATAAAGTTCATTACAAATTTTATATTTTACATAATTTTTTTGATCTTCTAGTCTGTCAAAAAAATTCCAACACTTACTTCTTGATCTTCGATTCTTCTTAATAGGGAGGGGAGGCTTAATTGTTCTACCCCTAATATTTTGAGTTTGACTAGCATTAACATGTGTAGGTGGTGGTTTCAAGATTATCGGGTGATTGAATATCATCTAAATCATCATCTATACCATAATTTTCTTGCATTCGCTCATAATCTACATGTAAATTTTCAGACGAACTTTTAGAAATATGTATAAAGCTACTAGAAGAACCAACACCACCTCTTGATCTTTTGGAAGTTTTCTTACTACCACTACCACCTCTACTAGTGCACGCTTTTTTTGCTGCTCTACGTAAATCCATTATGTAAATTAAATTATTAATTCTAAATAATAAAATAAGTGTACACCAAATAAGAGAAAGAGATGGAACGAATGTATCGGGATTCCAGATGCCACACTAATTTTGATATCAAAAATCAAACTTCAATTGATAGACCAAAAGTCCAAAACTTGATAGTACTTGATAGTTGATACCACACTTCACTTGAGTACTTGATATATGATAATAATAATTTTGTAGTGGCTAAACTAAATAATAGATAAAACTTGAAATAATAAGTAATTGAGATTTGAGAATTTAAGAACAATAATATCAAGAAAGACTTGAGAGAGAATTAGAGTAGTAAGAGAGTGAATTGTGAGAAAAAATGAAGAAGAATGGGGGCTATTTATAGTTTTTAAAAGGTTAAAATTATAATTTTTTAATTATTAGGGGATGGGAGGGCTATATTTTTTTTTATGGGGGAGGCTGAAATGGTCATTTGTGCAAAATCTAGCCGTTCCCCAACAGTCATTTCTGAATTTAACCGTTGGCAACGGTCCAAATAATTAAAAAAAAATTGTAACGGTAACTGGGCTGCAGCCTGTTAACAGGTTAGCAGGTTTAGCGGGTTACGGTGCACCGATATCCAAAATGTGTTCGTCTAAAATCCGCCCCCGCCCAACTCGTCCCAACCAGTACCTAAACGCTACAGTAACGGGTTGACCCGAGCCAAAACGGGTTGAAAACGGGTCAGCCCGGCATGATTAACACCTTTAGTTGGGCGTGATCACTAACCATCAATAAACTTAAAGCATTTATTAAATTGCTACATAAAAAAAAAAAAAAGAACTAGATGAAACAACTTAAATATATTTGTTGAGGTATGTAGAAAAATTAAGGGATCGTTTGGTTAGGGATATACAACAACAACAACAACCCAATATAATCCCACTTAGTGGGGTCTGGGAAGGGTAGTGTGTACGCAGACCTTACCCCTACTCTGGTGTAGAGAGGCTGTTTCCAAATAGACCATCGGCATCCTTCCCTCCAAGAACTTCCCATCTTACTCTTGGGAAGACTCGAACTCACAACCTCTTGGTTGTAAGTGGAGGTTGCTTACAATCAGAGCAACCCCTCTTGTCCGTTTGGTTAGAGGTATGAGATAGAAAAAGATATCTCATGGGCTTGGGATGTCCCATGGGTTTGGGATAATGGGATTAGCTACCACATAATAGCTAATCCTACTATTTTAATACAAAATGATTCCGAAGACTAAGTAATACTGATATTCAAATGCCCTATAAAATAATCTTGTAGTTTATCCTAGAATTCTTATCCCTCATCTCACTAACCAAACAACCTCTAAGGGAATATATGATGTAGTTGTAACCTATATGCTGCACTTCATCCCAACTATGAGGCACTAACAAAATTATTTTTATTTTGGTCACTAGTTTTTGCGGTAATTTTTTCCCAATAATGCAAGGTATTATAAAGATATTATTTAGTTACATCTCAACCAAAGAGGCGTTTCATATACTTACTATTTACCTTAGTTGTCTTACTATTCATTTTCCTCTTACTACTTTTCGAAATTCATGTAACATACTTTTAAATCTTCATATCAACTTTAACTCTAGTATGTTTCAAGCTTTTAGACATAAAATTCACATGATTTTAAAAAAAAATTGAGAATGATAATCATCATCTCACAAAAAATACTTTTCGAATTTTTAAAAATTCTTTTCTTCAATATTAACAAATGCTGAACTTATATTTTTGTAAATACTAAAATACTCTTCTCATTTATAGCCAAATGTGGTATAATAAACCCATGAAAATCTCTACCTTTAATCGGATCTAGGATTCGAGTGCCAACAATAAATTTTTTTTTATTAATAAATATTTCTTTAATAAGTCTTTTGCGAGGCAAAATCTAAATTAGTCGAGACTCAAATTAAATACCTAAAAAAAAAATCCTATGAGAATGTGCCACTTAAAAAATTCATGCTACCCTACCTCAAAATCAACAACCTAGCAATATGTACACAATAATTATACATACCTAAAAAGTCAATTCTACTTTTCTACAAATCATAAATTCTTTTTGGTTCTTTTAGGTTGGCACTCTCCAAAAAGTATAAATATAACTCAAACCCATTTATTTTTAACCCTTTTAACTCTCTCTTCCTTGTTTCTCCTGTATCTCATTCCTATTCCTTTCTCTTTACTCACGAACATGGCACCACATCTATCTCCCCGCTTTCATCGCTTTTCTTTAATAAAAAAATTAAATTCAGTCCAAATAAATAAATTAAATTAGAAAAAAATACCCCTATAGATCCCATTTGACCCTAAAGACAAAACCATAAAAAACCCTAGTTGCTTTCCTTTTTGTCACTTTCTATTATATCAAATCACGAACTCGTATTCTGAATCTTATTTCACATTCTTTGATCCAAAACCCTAGTGTTTTTTTTTTTTTTTGAGTTCATTTCATGTATATGTCTTAAATGAGGCTTTTTCGGAAATGTACGAGGATATGTATAATCCTCTGTTTGTTTGCTGTTTCTGTTACAACTCCAATCTTATTGCTTTCTTCACATAGGCTTAGACATCTTGGTTCTGATGGTAATTATTTTACTAGTTGTTTGCTGTGATTCTTTTTTTGTTCTTGTTAATTTGATCTGATTGTTTATTTATTTGTTTTTTAAATTTGGGTGCAGGGTCGAAGGAGTTTGTTGGAGATTTATCAATTATTGTAAGATTTCTGCTTTTTTAGTCCTTTTTGTTGTGTATATTTTGCTTGTTTTGGTTTATTGCTGAGTGGAAGTAGAAAGAACATTTTAGGTTTCATTGAACATTTGATTTATTCTTGTACAGTGCGTTTGCTAGTAGTTAAGCTATTAAAGATTTCTATAGTTGAAGTTAGTTTTTTTTCCTCTCCTCTTTGGTTGCATTACTGGGACCTGGTGGAAAAGATCAGGCTGTTAATGGTCCGATACTTCCATTATACTATCCATTTGAAAAGGAAACGAGTTTTCCGTGAGCACAAATATCTTTCCATTATTCATGACAGTTTTTAAAAGGGATCGTTACAACAAATAGCTGGCCAGATTCTCCGTTTACTTTTTCTAGCCGGTATAAATAGATTATTATACATAATTATACACATATTATACATCCGTAGGCTATTTTCAATTTAAGATATAGGTGGCGGCTATTTGGGTTAATTCTTCTTTTTAAAGGGACACAGAGTTTAATGTTAGTCTAACTCATATATAATATTGGTCGTAGTCAAATAAAAAATGTCGAACTAATAGTTAAAAAAGTTTAGTTTGATAGAGAACATCATATCAAAGTTTAAAAATTGAACGATCAATGAAATTGGATTCTTGAAAGTTCCTTAAATATGGAAACGTGTCACTCATTTTTGGGATGTTCGGAGATGGAGAGAGTGTCATGTTAATTGTAATAGATGGAGTGCATTGTACATAGTATCGATGTGATTGAGATTTTTCTATTTGGGTTTTGATTGAAAAAGATGGAGAATATTGTATATAGTATGATCTGATTGATATTTTTCCATTTGGGTTTTGATACTCCTTTTCAGAAGCAAAGGTTAGAGGTTCAGGCGCTTAATGCAGTTCAACAGGTGATATAAATATTACTCCTACTATATAAATTCTTACAGTTATGAAAGTCTACTTGTATACTTATGTTTGCAAACCTTTTTCTGCTGTTCTGTTTAGGAAGAAGGTCGAAGTGTCAAAGAACCTATCTTGGATGTCTACCGAGATGGCGACCAAAGTTCTGCACTCAGTTTAGATTCTATTGATAAGAATGATAGTGTTGACAAACCTAAGAATGCCAGCTTATCGGGAATTGACGGTAATCTGATACTTCAGATTCTTTTGCTTTTTTTTCTTTCTTGCTTGTCTCCGTTACTGTTTATTCTATAATTAGAAATTAATTGAATGCTTTCCTCCCTAATTTCAGTAACCACACATGCTCGGAAGAAAGAAAGTCAACCAAGTCTACCAGAGCAAAAAGTGCCCACTACTAGAGAAAAGGTATTAGTCTGTATGGAATTCTAATGCATGTGACAACTAAAGATTTCGTTGATTTATTGTGAAATTTTCAACATCAATCTTTTCATTTATTTGTTTTTTAGTTTGATAAATAGACTTCAATTTTCTGTTCAGTACACTAAAAATTTCACAGAGACAGTTGGGTGGTGTTTCCTTATAAGGAAAGTAGTATTGGAATGATTTGCGCACAAGTAGATCGCAATGCTTATTGATTAACCAAGAATGCCACTGATGTTGCTCGTCCAGAATTTGTGACTAATCGATGTTTTAATTTCAGTTAGGTTAAAAATAGAATTGGTTATGATTAGATATAATTTCATGCGTTTTTTGCAGTTTTAGAGTTGCATATGCATGACTGTTGGATTCCGTTTCTTGTTGGTGTTTGAATTCTAAAGCTGTTGCTTTAATGGTGGTGATCATGTTGGTGTGTAGTTAAAATCTATGCCTTAGAACACTTATCAAGAAATGGTTTTCTAAAATAAAGTTAAATCAGCAAATTTAGACTTTGCATGCTCATGAGTGTAGGGAAGCTGTCAATGACTCAATTCGATTGTTTGGACGAAAGACTTTTGTTTCTTGTTTTTCTTTCCTTAATCAAAAGAAGTTGTGACTGAAAGTTTCAAGGGATTTTATGGGTTCATTTATTATTTCACCTTCCGAAGATTCAGCTGGTGCATGCAGTAAATTTGGAAAAAGTAGAATTCTAATTACGATATTGAGGGTTTAAATTATTATAGTTTTCCCTCTCCTTCTCTTGTCCCTCTTTCTACTATCTGTGTATATTTGATGTATTAATGTCAACAGAAATTTATTTTATGTACTTTGTTCGTATAAACTGCAAGCTCCTTCTGCCTTTGTGATCTCTTGATTTCAGTTGGTCTTATTGCAGGAAAAATCCAGGCCAGAAGAGGTTCAACGTGGTCAGAATGTACAGTCCCATCCACGGAGAGCATTAGATGAGAAGGTAAAGGAGGTTAAAGATCAGCTGATTAGGGCCAAAGCATTCTTGAATTTTGTACCACCGGGTAGTAACTCTAATTTTGTGAAAGAGATAAAGCTACGAATTAAAGACTTGGAGCGAGCTGTTGGTGAAGTTACTAAAGATTCTGATCTGTCAAGGAGGTAAGATAATATTTTAATTGCTTCGCAGCAGCATAAACTCTTCTTGGCTTGAGTACTAGCTTTTATGAGTTACGTTTTGTACCTTTTTTTATAAGTTATGTTTTGTACCTATTGAGTCTGAAAAAATATCTGAGAAGAAGGTTAAAATGGTTAAATGGAATTGCAAATAGATTGGTGCTAAAGTTATCTACTTACACAAGACTGACATTTACTTGATATTAATTTATGAATGGTTGAGAAAAAATTGGTCAGTCTTGTAACCAAGTGTTTATTGTCACCAAGTGGATAATTTATTTGGTTATTCGCTTAGTCTTGTAACTAAATGCTTAGTGTCGACAAGCGAGTTCTTTTCTTGATTATTCACTCAGTCACAGTTATTAAGCTGTGAATGGATGTTTGGAAATAGAAGTGGGTCCAGAAAGTGACAGTAAAGCTAACTTTATAAAGTAAAAGTGGTCCAGCGGTGCTTTTTAAATGGCAAAAGATTGATAAGGCATTGAAGAGTGTAAAGGAAAACTTTTACCTTTAGGAAAGTATATAAAATTTGATAGAACCTAAAATAGGAAAGGGTACTGTTTGCCTTGGGAATGAGGAAGTAGTTAATATGATGTTTATATGATCTAAGAACAGTTATGTTTCTAGGGCGATACAGAAGATGAAAGCCATGGATTCAACCCTGTTGAAAGCCAGTAAACTCTTTCCTGAATGCTCGGCAATGGTGAAGAAACTTCGTGCAATGACATATAACGCTGAGGAACAGCTTCGATCGCAAAAGAATCAAGCTTCCTTCCTTGTAAATCTTGCTGGACGAACTACCCCGAAAGGCCTTCATTGCCTCTCCATGAGGTTGACCACTGAATATTTTTCTCTACCGCCTGAGGAGCAGGAACTGCCTGACCAACATAAATTTCAGGATCCAGATCTGTATCACTTTGCTGTTTTCTCTGACAATGTTTTGGCATGTTCTGCGGTTGTCAACTCAACTGTATCAACTGCTAGGGTGAGCTGCTCCACAATTTTCTTATTCTTGCCTTTCATTTTTCTTTTTTAAATCTATTACTCCCTCTGTCCCAATTTATGTGGCGGTGTTTGTCTCGGCACAGAATTTAAGAAAGGAAAAGACTTTTGAAACTTGTGGTCTAAAACAAACTACAGATATTTGTGTGTTTGTAAATCAATTCATTAAGAGCAAAGTAGGATTCTAAAGTTAATTTTTCCTAAATAAGGAAAAGTTACATTCTTTTTGGACCGACTAAAAAGGAAAGAGTGCCACATAAATTGGGACGTCGGACATATTAGTTTTTCGTCCACATTTTGCCGTTACTTTTATTTTGTTTTTTCATTGAACTTAATCCGCAGTGACTTTTTGATGATCAAGAATATAATGTAGCTTGATGTTGGTATTTGTTGTATATTTCATGTTGCAAGATGGTCTTTAGAGGAAAATTTTCATTCAGTGTCTGGGCTTACTAGTAAGAAGCTTTGGCTTCAGACCAGACGAATCCACTATTCATTTATGACAACACAAATAGCAATCATATATGGAAGGGCTTAAACTTTAATGGTTTTATATTGATAACTGTTAGGAGTATTTATTAATCACTATATATTTTGAAGACAAAAATTAAATGATCATGGTTGTGCATGAATTTATGGTAAATGTTTATTTACGTGGCAGGTTCCAGAGAAGATTGTGTTTCATATAGTGACGGATTCTCTTAACCTACCAGCCATGACAATGTGGTTCTTGTCGAATCCTCCTGGCAAAGCAACAATTCAGATCCAAAGCATAGACAAGTTTGATTGGTTATCAAACAAGTATATTCTGCAGAAGCAAGAGTCTCTTGATCCAAGATACACTTCCCCCCTGAACCACCTGCGTTTTTATCTGCCTGATATATTTCCATCTCTCAACAAGATAGTGCTCCTTGACCATGACGTGGTTGTGAAAAGGGATCTAACCGGACTTTGGCGCATTAACATGAAGGGTAAAGTGAATGGTGCAGTGGAGACTTGTCTGGAAGGCGAGCCTACATTCCGTCGAATGGATATGTTCATCAATTTCACCGACCCCCTGGTGGCAAAGAGGTTTGATGTGAAATCATGCACATGGGCATTCGGGATGAATATATTTGATCTGCAGGAATGGAGGAAACGAAACCTAACTGCGCTCTATCACAAGTACTTGGAGCTGGTATAGATCTATATCCTGTTGTTTGTTAAGTACTTGTGGAATTGACTAATGATAATTGATGAGTCATCGGGTAATTCTACAAGCATGGTCTATATATTGAAATAAATAGGATATCCAACCTTATATATGTTGCAGATAAAAAACATGAGTTAGGTTTTCATATATTATTAGATCCTTTTTTTTTCCGGGTAAACTAGGGAACCCACTGCCACTACCCTTTGGGTGCGCCCTTGGTAAAACCCTCTCTAGTGCAATAGCTCATAAACCACACTGGATATTAGATCCTTTTTTTTTTGTGGGTAAACTAGGGAACCCGCTGCCACTACCCTTTGGGTGCGCCCTTGGTAAACCCCGCTCCAGTGCAATAGCTCATAAACCACACTGGAGAGGTAAACCGCACTAGGCATGCCCCGTGCAATGAGCTCGACCAAGAAAGCATGCAGGGGGTTTCGAACCTGTGACCTCCCATTTGGGGGATCTCCTGATATTATGTGTATGTATATGCTAATTTTTTTTTAGTTGTTTTGCTATATGCTCTTCCTCTTCTATTCTTCAGTTCCTCACTTTTAGTGCATGTCATGATGCAGGGAAGTGATAGACCATTAATGAAAGCTGGTACTTTGCCAATCGGTTGGATGACCTTTTACAAACATACACGTGGTATAGATCGGAGATGGCATGTCTTGGGGTTAGGATACGAATCTGGTGTCAGACTGAACGAAATCGAGCAGGCAGCTGTGATTCATTATGATGGAGTTATGAAACCATGGTTAGAGATTGGACTTCAAAAGTTCAAGCCCCATTGGAAGAAACACGTTTGGTACGAACATCCTTATCTTCAACAGTGCAATATACATGACTAGCAATTGTATCCTTTAGTAATAGGTTGAGTTCCGCTTCACCACAATTACGTAGTGTAGTGTAGGAACCCCTTACGTTCACCTTATTCTTTCACATATTGATCCCACAATTTTTTCCTTGTAAAGTCCAACATTTACGCCCGCTATATTTCTTGCTATAAACACTCATAGAGATTTATCCCACACTCCCAATAACTTGGGACTTGATATTGGCGTGTCCCTGAGATTCTTGTAATGCTTGGACTTGCCTGTATATTGATCTTGTAGAATGGTAAAAGAGTTTCTTTTGACTTGCCAGTTGAGATCAGATAAGAAATATGTTTCTTTGGGACATTGTCCTCACTTTTGACATATATATTGTTGGAGAGGGCGGGATAGCTTTGGAAAGAACTTATAAAATGCATCTTTTTCTGTTTAACCATCCTGTAGAAAGCGCATATGGGCCATTACACAACACTCCTCAGTGGTAAAAGTTGCAGCTCCTATGCACGTAAAAGTATCATCTCAGAAAGGAAAGCTAAGCCAAGCCATTAAATTTTTGAAACTAAATTTAAAAATTTAATGTATATATGATTAATGGATAAATCTATGTTATTACTTTAAAAAGATTTAAGTACCAAGATAATTAAGTTGCAATTGAAACTAAGATGCACTGAAAATGGAAGAAACTAAAGACTATGGCTAGCTACACCCCTTCCCCTTCTCTACACTTCATACACCTCC
>MU719920.1:11055-26381 GCA_026770625.1 Nicotiana glauca
TTTACTTGTTCATTTTAGACTGTAAGTTTAAACCTGTGCTAGCTTAGAGAAGCATGTTTAGCTGACTTGCTTGCTTAATTGATTATCTGTACTATTTGTATTCTGTGAAGCATGTAGGTTAGAAATTTCTATTACTTGAACTGATTTTAGCATTTATTCTGAGACTTTGAGTTGTTGTTGTTGTGTGTTTAATTTGGGACTACGGGATGACTTCCCGGGAGATCCCCATGTACGTGATATATTCTGGATTGAGGGTTCGGGATAACAAGAGATCCCCGGCACATGTATTTCTATATATTGGGATACCAAGAGATCCCCGGCTTGCCTATTGAGGATACCAAGAGATCCTCGGGATACCAAGAGATCCCCAGTGTATATGAAGAGGATACCAAGCGATCCTCGGGATACCAAGAGATCTCTGGTGTATATGATGAGGATACCAAGAGATCCTCGGGATACCAAGAGATCCCGGGTGCGTATGATGAGGATACCAAGAGATCCTCGGGATACCAAGAGATCCCCGGCTATTATTCCTTGTTGAGAGCAGTATTCCTTGTATTGTTACATTTGCTTTCCATTACTGTTCTTCCTTATTTATCTGGGTTAGATTCTCGCTGTAGACTTTATTTAAACTGCTTCTGTTATCTTATTATTTATTTTGTTTTATCTCAGTAGGGCCCTGACCTTCCTCGTCACTACCCAACCGAGGTTAGGTTTGGCACTTACCGAGTACCGCTGTGGTGTACTCATGCCCTTCCTGCGCATGTTTTTCATGTGCAGGTCACTCAGGTACCTCTACTCAGGCGCACTATCAGTAAGGCAGGAGGACTACGGAGACTTCGAGGTAGATCTGCTACGTCCGTAGACCGACGAGTCTCCCTCTTACTCTATCTTTAGTACTTAGTTTTCTTTCTTCCGGTTGTTAGATATTCTGGAGTTTGGAGCTCTTACTGTACACTTTTGTAGCTTGTGTTGTTCGTGAGTTTCCGGGTTTTGGGAATTGTTTTGAACTTGTGTTATTGAGTTGTACATGCCGAGCGACATTCAGTACTGCTTCTTTTAGTTATTTAATTTGGTTTCCTTTATTTTTCCGCAATATTAGGCTTACCTGGTCGTGTGGACTAGGTGCCGTCATGACATGTTCACAGTCGGTGAACTAGGGTCGTGACAGTGCATTAAAAGATGACTATCCCATGAGAGTGCCCTGATTAACTAGAGCACTACGAGTATTCTGAAATCGTTTCCATTTCCCTGCTGATACTGAAATGTAGAATTATTATGGACATAGGAATATCAAAAGTCCCAACATCATCCAATACAAACCTCATCTCTTACTCATATACTCCCTCTGTTTCAATTTATGTGAACCCATTTGACTGGGCACGAAGTTTAAGAAAAGAGAGAAGACTTTTGAATTTGTGGTGTAAAATGAAGTACATATATTTTGTGTGGCTATAAATCATTGCATAAAGGTAAATTGTTTCCAAATAGGGAAAGAGGTCATTCTTTTTGGCACGGATTAAAAAGGAAATAGGTTCACATAAATTGAAACGGAGGGAGTACAACTTTCAGAGAACTTTTAAATACCACATAAATACATCTCAGGTCAAATCTGATATGATACATGACCCACAATTTGATCGTTGACAGTGGACTCTCTTCACTTTGGTGCAAAGCCATAAAATACATCCCTATACTCCATAATACTAACCTTTATCGCTTGTACGTCACCATCATAAGACACCTCAAGTCGTTCGTTTGGCACATGTCATTCTTAGAATAGTTAAACTCACTTCCTCCAGTATCTCGTTTGCTAGTTGTACCTTTCGCTAAATAGACATCTCATACGAACCACATAGTCACTATTACCACCAACTATCTTTAGATCTACATCTACCTCGTGACTCTACCATTACTGCGACGATTAGGCAATTAAGTAAACCTTCTTAAGACCGTACTTATCAACCTGATGTCGGAACCTATTGCACCCCCAGGTGAACACTTGAATGATCTATCAATATTTATGCATTATCGATATGGCTGACATGCGGTAACAATGGTTGAGCAAATTCTTGGCTCCCTTATAATCCTTAGCATCACGAACCGTTGGCACATAATTGATACCGAGCGCGCAATTTCAATACACGAGTGGATGAAAAAGAACATATGATATGGGCTCCTAACTGAATAAATGGCGCACGATAAGGAATGAAATGAAGTGGAATTTTCCTAACGGTTACATAGCCTCTTGTAGATAAGTACAGACGTCTCCGTACCGATCAGCGAACTCTAATAAACCGGCCTGTGTTCCGTGACTCCTATGAACCTAGAGCTCTGATACCAACTTGTCACGACCCCAGTTCACCTCCATGAACCTGTCACGATGGCACCTAGTTCCTACAACTAGGTAAGCCTAACAATGCAGAAATTCAATATAATTCGCGGAAATAATTAATTAAAACTGAACATATGTAAAATAATAGCTGCATAGAAGGCCGCTCGGCCTATACAACTCAAAAGAAGGCGGAAGTCCACAACTCAATCCCAAAATCCAAAAACTCACGGGAAACACAGGCTAATAGAAACGTAAAACACTGCTCTAACTCCAGAATGTCTAAACAACTAAAAGAAAAGATAAGCTAACTACTAAATCTGGAATAGAGTAGAGACTCCTGGTCTGCAGATGTGGCAGATATACCTCGAAGTCTCCGCTATATCTCTCTGCCTCGATGATAGTACGCCTGGGTGGAGAAACCTGGATCTGCACATGAAAAACATGCGCAGAAAGGGCATGAATACACCACAGTGGTACTCAGTAAGTGCCAAGCCTAACCTCGGTTGGGTAGTGACGAGGAAGGTCAAGACCCTAATGAGGTTAAGCAATAAAATATAAATCAACAGTATGAAAATAAGCAGTAATAATGAGTACAACTGTGGAATAAAACAAGGTAAACGAGGCAATATCAAATACATAAGGAACGGAGCAGCCACAGAATAAGTACAACTCAGTACCAATGGTAACAATGAGGATCTCCCAGGATACCGTCCTGTAGTCCTTTTCTCAACTGTCCAGTGGATCTCCCGGGATACCGTCCCGTAGTCCATCATATGCGTATATCCAAAGGATCTCCCGGGATACCTTCCCGTAGTCCAACTATCAATTTGCAGGGGGATCTATCGGGAAGCTAACCCGCAGTCCCAAATTAAATGTGCAGGGGAATCTATCGGGAATCAAACCCGCAATCCCAAAGTAAACAAACATGGGGGAGCTACCAGATTTCCACATCCGTAGTCCCAATGTAATGCATAACCACAATCAGAGAATATTCAGAAATGAAGTACAGTAATACAAAGCAACAAATAGTTCTAGCCTAACATGCTCCACGTAATGTAATTATGGCAAATTAAGCAAATAGGCAATTTGGATCAACTAAATATGCTTTTCTAGACTAGCACAGGCTATAATGGCAAGTAGAATAAAGCAAATACGAAAGAAACTCCGTTCAAATATTGTAAGTAAAAATTCAAATTTTCAACAATTAGCTCAAGTACGCGCTCGTCACCTCACGTACAAGGCATTCAATTACCAAATACAACATTCTAAGAGGAAAGGTCCCCCACACAAGGTTAGACAAGCCACTTACCTCGAACAAGTGCAAGTCAACCCAAAACCATGCTTTTGCCACGAGTATCTAACTCCAAATGGCTCAAATCTATTCAATTAAATTTCATATTGTAAATAATAGTTCAAGTAATTGATTCTACAATTAAATTCCAAGATAATACGCGAAATTATGTAAAATAACGAAAATGCCCCTCGGGCCCATATCTCGGAATCGGATAAATTTTACATTTTTAGAACCCTCGTATTCTCACGAGTCTACCCATATAAAAATCTCTCAAATCGGAGGTCAAATACCCACTCAAAACTCAACAATTTAGCCTATGAAGTTTGGCCCAATTTTCATCTAAAAATCCGAAAATAAGGAGGAATTCATGATTAGATTAGTAGGTATTAAGCATAAGAGAGTAGAGAATCGTTACCAAAACCGATCTCCCAAGCTTGTATTTTGATGAAAATGGTTAACCCTCGATTTTGGGATGTTTTATTCTGCCCAGACGTTTAATGCATCGTGAACGCGGGAGTACTATCGCGTTCGCGAAGAAGAAAATAGGAGCTGCCAAAAAATGCCCTTTGCGATCGCGAGGGGCAGTCCGCGAACGCAAAGGCCTAGGCCACGAAGCTACACAAACGCGACCGGGCGGATGCGAAGCGAAGAAGGAAAATATCGGGGTCCGAAATTTGTTCTATGCGAACGCGTGAAAGCGTTCGCGAACGCGAAGAAGGGACCGGCATAACTACGCGAACGCGTGACAGTCCACGCGAACGCGATGAAGGGGAAAGCTAGCCTTTGCGATCGCGGAAGGTGTTACGTGAATGTGAAGAGGAATTTTCCAGGTTGCCAATTAAGCCTTCGCAAACGCGAAGGCAAGCTCGCGAACACGAAGAAGGGATACCAGAAGAAGCAACAACAGTTCAAAAATAGGAGGAAATGATCCGTTGAGCATCTGAAACACACCCGAGGCCCCCGGGACCTCAACCAAACCTACAGGCATGTCCCATAACATCATTCAAACTGGTAGCAATCCTTAAACCACCTAAAACAATGCCGGAAATTTGATTTAATCAAGGATTTAAGCCTTAGAACTTCGAATTTTATCAAAACACATTTTCGATCAAAAACCTAACCAAAACACGTCCGAATGACCTAAAATTTTGCACACACATCCCAATTGACATGACAGAGCTACTGCAACTTCCGAAATTCTATTCCGACCCTCGGATCAAAATCTTACTATCAGACCGGAAACTTCAAAAATTCAAAATTCGGCAATTCTGCCTAATTTAGCTACGGACCTCCAAAATACATTCTAATCACGCTCCTAACCCCGAAATCACCTAACTGAGCTAACAGAACCATCATATTTCCATTTCGATGCCGTTTTCATACTGTTCTGACTACGGACAACTTTCCAACACTTAGGCTCTCATTTAGGGACTAAGTGTCCCAAAACTCTCTGAAACTCAACACGGAACGTCCCGGCAAACCAAAATAGCAGAAATGAACTTAGGGAAAGCATTTAATAGGGGATCAGGGCGTAAATTCTAAAAATGACCGGCCGGGTCGCTACATTAATGCTAAGAAAGTAGTAGTCTTATCGTGGTATGATTAGGTCCAAGCTTACTAACCATAAGAGGAAATAGACCCCAAAGGATATAATTGATGATGTGAAATTAGATTTTGTTGTTGATGTTAGTTACATGTTGGCGTGGCGGGCTAAAGAAAAGGTAATGAATTTCTTGAGAGGTGAACCGGCTGATTCATACAATAAATTACTAGGGTACCTATACACAATGGATATGACATATCCTGTTCGCACATTAGAATGGTAAAATCGCCAAAAAATGAGTTCATGTGTGTGTATATATCTTTGTATGCCTTTATAAAGGGGTTCGATCATTGTAGACCCATTTTGGTTGTGGATGGCAACCACCTAAAATCAGCATACACCAGGACATTCGTCTCGGCCAACATGTTGGATGGTGCAGGTAAGTATGGGGATTATAATAAAATTTGTTAATTCTACTGCCTGTTTCATTTTGAAATACATATTTTTAATATGTATGCAATTGTATATACATATCATATACTGGCACTAGCATATGGTGTTATTGATTCAGAGAACGATGTTGCTTGGTCGTGGTTTTTTGAGCAATTCAAGGAAGAATATGGTGAGAGGAAAAACATGTGCATCGTTTCAGATAGGAATGAGAGCATAATCAAATCTATATCGAGAGTGTCTCCAACAATGCCACATTTTGCTTGTGTATGGAATCTATGGAACAACATATATAAAAAATTCAAAAAGAGTCATTCAAAGTTGAGCGAGATATACTTCTCGATGGCAAAAACATACACACATGATGAATTTGATAGTCTAAGAGATAAGGTGGAGAAGGTAGATATTAGGGTGACGGAATACTTGGAATTAGCTGGATACGAAAAGTGGGCTAGGTTGTATGCACATGTTAACAGGGGATGGACCATGATGTCAAATATAGTTAAGTCAATCATTGTCGTACTTGTGTCAGTAAGAGAATTACCAATATACGACTTCCTCGAAGAAGTTAGGAAGATGTTTGGACGTTGGAATTGCAACAATCGAAAAGAAGCTTCACACACGTACACAATGCTAGGGAAAAAATACCAGGAAATGCTTTCTTTAAATGAGGCAATGTCTACACGTATGACTACAAGTGCTTTTTTTTAAAGTCGTTGTATCATGCATTTAGACCTGGTACAAGATGTATTTATTTCTAAGGATACATCCAAATACGGACTGCTCATTGTATTATAGCAGTTCTGTGTCTTTTGTTTTAGGAAATGTTTAAAAAACTAATCATTATATGTATACATTACTTGTTTATACATTTGCATTTCATTGGTTGAATTCAATGGCTTCGTTTCTAATCAGATGCATTTCCTAAGCGTATAGACTATAAGTTACTGTATGTCACTGTATTCATTAGTTAAAATGTCATCAACTTTAATATTCTTCCAGGATAAATATAGAATGTATTACATGATATTGGATATATTTTGTTGTATATCACTGTATGTCTTTGTATTTTATACATACATATTTTTTTGAATTCAATATATATGATAATTGTAACGACCCGACCGGTTATTTTGAGCCCTAGCGTATCGTTCAGCCATGAGCAGCTTCATTTCAGGTGTTATGACTTGTACGCATGGTCGGAATTGAATTTCGGTAAGTCTGGAGTTCATTTGGGAAGAAAATTCTCATTTCGAAAGCTTAAAGTTAAAAGAATTAACTAGGATAGAATTTTTGAGTAAACAACCTCTAAATCGGGATCTGAAGGTTCCGGCAGGTTTGTATGATGATTTCGGACTTGGGCGTATATATGGTTCGGGTTTTGGATAATCCGGGAACGTTTTGGCGACTATTGTGGAAGTTAGCATTTTAGAAGAAATTTCATAAGTTTGGCTTGAAGTGCATATCAGTGTTATCGATGTCCGTTTGGGATTCCGTGTTTTTGAATAGCTCTGTATGGTAATTATGGAGTTGGGAGCGCAATCAGAAGTGAATTCGAAGGTCCGTAGATCATTTTAGAGTCATTTGGCTAAAGATAGAATTTGAAGGTTTTTCAGGATTTTGACCGGAAGTGGACTTTTTGATATCGGGGTCGGAATCCGATTCGGAAGTTGGAGTAGGTCTGTGATATCGAATATGACTTGCGTGAAAAATTTGAAGTCAATCGGACGTGATTTGACAGGTTTTAACATCGAAAGTAGAAGTTTGAAATCTCAAAGTTCATAAAGCTTGGATTGGAGGTCGATTCATGGTTTTAGCATTGTTTGATATGATTTGAGGCCTCGAGCAAGTCTATAATGTGTTTTGGGACTGGTTGGTATGATTGGTTGTGGTCCCAGGGGCCTAGGGTGGATTTCGGGTGATTAACGGATAGAAAATGGAATTTTTGGAAAGGCTGAAGTTGCTGGTATCTGGTGTAACCGCACCTGCGAGGGTTTGACCGTAGGTACAGAGCCGCAGAAGCGGCCAAGAGGGCGTAGATATGGTTTCGGGTCAGGAGCGAAGGGACAGCAGATGCGATCAGGGAGCCGCATAAGCGGGACCGTACCTGTGATAAAAGAGTCGCAGATGCGATTTTGGACAGGAAGTGAAGGGACCGTAGATGCGGTCATTATTCCGCAGATGCAGACCGCACCTGCGGTAGAGAAGGCGCAGAAGCGGAAAAGGGCGACCTAGTGAGGAACCGTAGAAGTGGTATTTGAACCACACATGCGGAACCGCAGAAGCGATCAATGGACCGCAGGTGCGGAAAGAGATGGAGGCAGAGAGGTGTTTTAAAATCGGGTTTTGGCCATTTCCTCTCATATTTTCTTGGTTTGGGCAATTCTTGGAGGGTTTCAAGAGAGGATTTTCACCATCAATAATAAGGTAAGCTATTCCCCTACCTACCTTGGAAAGTGTCAGGCGGTGGCTAAAATTCCTATAAGGCTGAGTATTAGAGGCCAAGGGTCGAGTAGTCGATTACAGGGATGAGTACCGCCAAAGTGGGAGAGTGGCGGAGTTGCATATGGGCATTGGGGTAGGATGACTGTGCGCCTTAAGGAGAGTCTGGGATGACTTGCGAATTTTGGTGATTTGTTGATTGAGGTCTACAGATTTAATTTGAAGTATGTGCTATTATGCGGCAGGAGATTTGATATAACGGGAAGGAGCTGCTTGAATGAAGAAGGATACAACATAACTTTGAATCGGAAGAATGTTTCCGCACATTTAATTGATATCCATTAGGGGTGAATAGACTTGTGCAGCTGGAGAGTGAGCTTGGACTCAGGATAGGTTATTGATGTCGTAGTGATTGTACCCATGCAGCAGCGTTGGGAGATGTCGGGGAGTGATTTTCTACAGGTGGGTTATTCCTATGAGCAGTTTAGTGGTCGCATAGTTGGCAAGGCTTCTGTGAAGAATTCTATTGGTTATGCAGTGTCACACCTCCTTTTTTACACACCTACCCCGAAGGATAAATGTATAAGGGAGTTTTTCCATTTAAAGTCACATTATTCGAAATGGGATTATTTATTTATTTTTAGAGTTGCTACTTGGGATGGGATTAGCTTTTGGTGTCCCAAGTCACCGGTTTAACTTAAATCCCAAATCGACGAAAATTTTCGACTTCCCAATTGGAGTCTGCGAACCAGAAATTCTGAATAAGGAATTCTGTTGACCCGAGGGAAGGTGTTAGGCACCCCCGGATCTCGTGGTTCTAGCATGGTCGCTTAAATTATTATAATTGCCTAAAAAATTGATTTTTTCTTACATGTTCCAACATATATTTCAATTTTAAGATTATTTACCGCTTTTAGTTAATTTTTAAGAAAGTGAACGTCGTTTAAAAACGTATTTTTGGACACGTCACATGAAATGCACCCGGATTCTCGACACATTCTTATTTAAAGCTTTTGGATTTGGATTTTGGTTGCATGAAATGCACACCCATATTTAAGAAGGTAATTATTAAAAGCGCGCCTAAAGCGACTAACGGGTTATTATCTTTGCGGAGGGCCGTGAAATTCACTAGACGGCACGCCCCAAATTCTAAGTATTTTTAATTAAGCATTTAATGAGAGCCCCGCGATTTATGCATTTTTGTTTGGCGAGGCTCATATCACTTTATTATTTAAAGGTCAATCTAAAGCAAACTACGATTTTCTATTTATTTTTTGTCTCTAAAAGAGCCTAATTAATTTATATTTATAAATTCTGGTCTCGAGTTCAAGTCCAAATTCAAACAAAAGGGAGGACCCTCTTAATTTGAACCCGCTACCTAACTGGAAAATCTAAATTCATATTGTAAATTAATTCCCACGCTCCTAATATAATTATAAAGGGTTTTTGACTTCTGGCAATTTTTGGGCCTTCAAACTTGGCCCTATACAGGTTTAATGCATGAAATACTGTCCAGACGTGGACCTGGTGCCATGAAAATTGGGCATGTTGTTGCACAACCGGCCCTAATCTAAGAAGCCCGAGCCTTACAAGAAATAGGCTGAAGGTACACTGGGCCTGTAGCCCAATTAATTTCAAATAGACCAGTGAGGCTACTTGGGCTTCCAATGAGCCCAAATTTATCATTAATCCTGGCTCTAAGCCTATTCAACAGGCTGTGTAATTGCAAACTATGTTGATTCCCAGTTATTTACTTATTCTCAACCTAAAACAATTTTACCAAATTTATCAATCTAAAAACACAATTGCAAGGATTTGATCAACTCTTAAATTATCAAATAACATAATACCTATTTATCCGTTTCTGACTTGGCCTACTACACAAATGGACCAACTGAATTATATTAAAGACGATTGATTGAAATAACAACGTATGTATACACATTGTTTGTTTGTTTTTTACTGAGCATGCTGTCCTAAATTTTAATCAATATCTCGAACATTCAGTTGCTAATTACAAATGAAGATCTGAAACCAGTTCCTTATGTTACTTGCTTGATATTGAAAGCTAAAACAATTACCAAATACAACTATACTAAGTCACTGAATAATCAACAATCCTATATGAATTAGCAGCCTCATAATAGTCCCAATTAATGCCAACAGTCCTGATTAGATAGTCCATGGCCTATTGTTTTATGTAGATACAAACTAGACAATTACACATCAAGTAATACCTATTGATCTACTAACAGAAACTCTGAGTTACAGCAAATAGTTGAACATTTTATTCCACTTTCAAGCTCTGAGTTACAGCAAGGAGATTCAAACGTGTACCTGGAATTTGGAGTGAAATAAGACGGAAATAAGGTCAGCAATAATTCAGCAAATTTCAGCAACAAAATCAGCAGTAACACAGCTTACACAAGGCCAATTTTCAACCCAAATCACGCCATAATATCTGGGGAAGAATGATAGAAGAGTACAGCAATAAAATGACCCAAAATCACACAGATTTCCACCCAAATTTAGTTGAAATTGAACCAGGAATACTCAGATCATTTCAGCACTTCAATGTCTAACCCAAGGATGAAAGTTAAAGCCTAGAACTCAAAAATCAGCCTATAGAACAATGTTTTTGGAGTTTTCCTACTGTATTTTGTTTGTTTTTGGTTTTTCTTTGGAAGGAATGAAGGCATAAAAGAAGTTTGAACTACAGAATTCAGATTTTTGAATTTCCTTGAATTTGGAATTCAAATTTGATGATCAATGGTTTTGGGGGGGAAATAAGAGCTGAACGTTTTTGAGAATTTTCACAGGTGTAAACTTTCTTTTGGAATTTTTTAGGTGTGTGAAACTTGTGAATTAAGGCATTAGACATGCCTTTTACAGGCAAAGATGAGGGCAGCCCTCAGATTTTCAGTTTTTGCATCTAATCCTTTCTTAATTTTCGTTTTTTCTTAAATGTCCCTTATTTTCTGACTTCTTTCTCAAGTTATAGTAACTAAATTCCTAAAATTCTGTTTTGAACCCTATCTAGAATGTTCCAGAGATTTCTACTAGTTGTTACCAAGAGTCTTTCTATCTAAAAGCCTATACTACCCTTGGACTTTAACCTGAATTACTAACCTTGAACCAACTCTAAAACTAGTTAACCTTAGTTCAAACTAACCAAGGTTAGTCAATCAAGGGTTAGTCTACTCAGCTATATCCAAACAACTAAATTGATAGGATCTAACTAATTGTCCCCAGAGAAGTACTAATCGAACGAAAATTTATAACTACAATCAAATACTAACTAACATGATTGATCCAAGAAATTAAAGCATTGAAGCACATATTCAAACTAAAATTAACCTAATACTAAGACATGATTAATCAAAACAGACTAACCAATACTGAATTAACTAGGCTAAAACAACAGAAGCGAAAATCAACGAACAAGAGCTAACACTTGATTAACTAATAAGAATCATCAACCAAAAAATAAAAAAAAGAAGGAAAGCAGAATCATCAATAAAGATTAAAGAAAATAAGAACAGAATCATCGACCAAAAATGAAAAAAAAAAAAAAAAACAAAACAAAATCATCGACCAGGAAAAATAAAAAGAGAAAATATAATCAAATAAGGAGAAGACTTAGTGATTTTTGTTCTTCAATGGGTTGAATTCGAATTGATCCCCAAATAATATTATATGTTTGTTTTTGGTAGGAACAAACATATAATGTTATTTGGAATTCAAATCGATACTTGGTAGGCTTTTAAAAATCCCAACAATATTTTCCAAAACCCTAGATCTAAAATTCATAGGGTTTTACTTAGATTTGAAAGGTTTTGGTTTGAGATTAGGGATGAGGAGGTCAAGGGGACCATGGGGTGTGATTTTGGCAGAGTTTGGGCAGCGGCACCGCCGTGCACGGTGGTGGAGGCGCCTAGGGTTTGGCATATTTGAGGCATTCCAGGGATGGTTGAAAGAAATCAATGGGAGATATGGAACGGGGAGGTGCAGGAGGTGACATGGTGTAAATTTGAACGCCATTGGATGCCGGCTGCCGCCGTGAGGCAATTTCCAGCGGCGGCGTAAGGCGGAGCCGGCGGGGATCGACGAGTACGAGGAAGAGGGGTTGGTCTCTAAGGTTAATACAACTTTCAGACAATTTTATGTAAAGTCCAAATCAATTATGGACCGTTAGATTGGAGAAGATTGATGGCCAGGATTGTTTGACGCCAAAACGGCATCGTTTTACTAAAGGGGGGCTGGACCGGATCAGGGGTTTGGGTTGGGCTATCAAACGGGTTTGAAGGGATGGTTTGGGCTTTGAAATTTTGGTCCAAAGACTAGATGGCCTGGATTAAAAAAAATTTCATTTGTTTTCTTTTCCTTTCTTTCCCCTTTTTTGTTTTATTTATTTCTTTACAAAATTAAAACTAACAAAACCTAGTTTAACTCCCAAACTTAGACTAATTAATTTTCTAAAAAATAAACTAAGTCCTAATTTAAAAGGAAACTAAACCAAAAATATAAAATGTAAAATTTAAAATTGTGAAAGGTCTATTTTTGTTATTTTTCTCTTATTTTAGTAATATTAATTAACTAGTAAAACTAAAAATATAAAATCAAATTCTAAATGCAAATGCACTATTTTTGTACCTTTTTTTTATGAATTATGGCAACTAAACTGCACACAAAAATACAAACAAGACACAAAATCATGCAATTAATTCCTAGAAATTCAAATAATAAAGAAAAAACCTAATTCTAAGGAATTTTATAGGAGTAATTTAAGCGTGGCAAAAATCACGTGCTCACAGCTGCCCCTCTTTGCTCGAAGACACGAAGGGTTTACGGGCAAAGATAAATGAGCACCATGTAGGATTTTTGCCTGCTCAGCACTCCATGAGAAGCATTTTGAAAACCGTCTGACCGAACCCTGCTTCAAAGGTTGCCTACATATCCTTGGCTATAAAGGAATCAGGTCAGTGTAGTTCTGGAAGGTTTGGTAGCTGGGACTACCAGGAGCTGTGAATTTCACTTCTGTTGCTGCTGCTACTGCTTGCTGACCTCCTTATTACACCAAAAAGGAAAATCAAAACTAAGCTAGCTATGCCTATCAACTATGAGTTACAAGATTCCTATCTATAATTCTCTTGAAACTTGATCTTTAGTATTAGCTGATTTGGCTTTGGGCTTCGATCTGAATCTTGATGCTCGCAAGTTGTAGGTGTTTACTTCTTCATGCAGGATTGGGTCAAAACAGGATCAGCGGAGCTTGTGACTTCAATCAGATTTTGAGCAATCCACACCCTTGCTTGCTTCACATTTGAGTTCATTTCTTTTTGTTCTTTTCTTCTTTTCTTGATTCTGGATTGAGACTTATTCCATTGGTCATCTCACACCTTGTGTCTTGAGGTCGACCTGCTTAAGATATTAAAAAAAACAAACGAACGAAATTTTATGCCCCAGTTTTCACTAGGAAAATTTCATGAGTTAGTTGTGACACATATCTAAGCAGTCAAATTAGGATTGTGTATTCTTGTGAATGAATCCAGGTTATGCTGGAAAATGACCGGGTTATGCCGGAAAAAGAAAAAGGGTCTCGGGTTATGACGGGACGAAAAGAAAAAAGATCCTAGGGTTTTGCAGGGATTTGGAAAGAAAAGGCTCCTTGGGTTATGCCAGGGAGATCCTCGGTTTTTTGGCCGGGGTTTGGAAAGAAAAATCTCCTTGGGTTATGCCAGGGAGATCCTCGGTTTTTTGGCCGGGATTTGGAAAGAAAAATCTCCTTGGGTTATGCCAGGGAGATCCTCGGTTTTTTGGCCGGGATTTGGAAAGAAAAATCTCCTTGGGTTATGCTAGGGAGATCCTCAGTTTTTTGGCCGGGATTTGTAAAGAAAAAGCTCCTCGGGTTATGCAAGAGAGATCCTCGATTTTTTGGCCGGGATTTGGAAAAAAAAAGCTCCTTGGGTTATGCCAGGGAGATCCTCGATTTTTTGGCCGGGATTTGGAAAGAAAAAGCTCCTTGGGTTATGCTAGGGAGATCCTCGATTTTTTGGCCGGGATTTGGAAATAAAAGGCTCCTTGGGTTATGCTAGGGAGATCCTCGGTTTTTGTCCGGGATTTGGAAAGAAAAGGCTCCTTGTGTTATGCTAGGGAGATCCTCGATTTTTTGGCCGGGATTTGGAAAGAAAAAGTTCCTTGGGTTATGCCATGGAGATCCTCGGTTTTTTGGCCGGGATTTGGAAAGAAAAATCTCCTTGCTACCATGATTTGTTTTTCTTTTGGGGTTTTAATTTTCATTTCTTTTCTTCTTCTTTTTTTTATATTTTTTTTATATGTTTTCCTTTTTATTTAGCAAAACACATGAAAGAATTTTGGGGAAACTTCCTTTTTGGTCGTTTTCCTGCTGCAAAGGTGTTTCAGCGCTTGCACATTTCATTTCTTTTTGGGTTGCACCTGCTTCTGCAAGGTTGTTCTGAATAAGACTTGTTTTCAATAAAGAACAATTTGTTAGTTTGAAACGGTGGTTGGTTTTGTGGCCTTGATCATTCCAATTGCTTGATCCCGGCCCCATTTCTGTTGAGAACTTTGCTGCTTGTTGGCTTTGAGGGTGAATCTCTTCTCAAACCGACAGGATTCAACTTTTAGGATTTCATGATGACTTGCCCATATAGGCTCTGGCCTTTTCACTTTATTCTGCTCGTAGGACCTTTGCCTTTGAGATTTTTTCTAATAGTGTACTGTGGGCCGGTCTTGGACCGGGCCCGAATCGGGCCCGCGGTCCTAACGGGCTAAACGGGCATGGCGGGCCGGTCCTGGCGTGCTGATCCTTAATGGTGCAAAAATCCCGGGGCGGGACGGGTAGTATATTGAAGCCCACGAGCCCGGGACCGCTAAGCCTGGGACTGGCTGGCGGGCCTGGGCCGGGACTAGCGGGCCTCAACGGCTATTTTTTTAAATTTTTTTTTAAAAAAATATAGGCAACGGTCAAAAATTAAAAAAGTAGCCGTTGGGCTGCAATTTTGACCGTTTGCAAGTTTAAAAAATAGCCATTTGGCCCTCAAACTTTATATAATTACACTTTTTCCCAATTCTCAACTATAAATACCCCCTCATTCTTTCATTTTTACTCACCAATTCATCAATCTCTCTCAATATCTCTCAATCTATATCTAATTTCTCTCCTATAATTGCTTATTTTATTATTGCAATTTCGTGAAAAATTGTAAAGTTGGTGAATTGAAGTATTCAAGTCTTCAAGT
>MU719925.1:15020-51459 GCA_026770625.1 Nicotiana glauca
TATTTTACTTTGGGCTTGGGGTAATTAGCCCAATTTCTTTTAACAGTCCATTTCTCATTTTGTGTTTTTGTTTTCAATTTGGTATTTCTATTTTTCTATTTTCCAAATTTATATCATTATTTTTTTTTTTATGAAATTAAAATTAAACTAAAACTAATTAAATTCTATAATTTATTTCATAACTATTTTATAGCAATTTCCAATTAAAACACTAAAATGCTATTTTGATTTTTCCTTAAATTGTTCCGAAATGAATTAATACTAAATTTGTAAAATAAAAAATCCTAATGCATATGCATATTTTTGTATTTTTTAATATGAATTATTATGAGGCTAATTAACACAAAAAATGCAAAAATATCAACAAAAATTATAAAAATAGAGGAAAATCGTTTTGTTTGGATTTTAAGAATAATTTGCTTAGGGCAAAAATCACGTGCTCACACGCTCGGACTATCCGTCCGTCAGAGGATAAAGCATTGTGCTCAACTCCACTTGAGTACCCAACTCTCTCTGCACGGCTCTCCGAAACTGTGAAGTAAACAGAGTACCTCTATATGAGATGATGGAAACCGAAACACCATGCAACTGAACAATTTCCCGGATATAAATCCCAGCCAACCGCTCTGAAGAGTAGGTAGCACACACAGGAATGAAGTGTGCGGACTTGGTCAACTGATCCCCAATCACCTAAAGAGCATCAAATTTCCTCGAAGTCCGAGGAAGTCCAACAACAAAGATTATAGTTATCCTCTCCCACTTCCACTCGGAAATAACCATCTGCTGATGCAAGCCATCCGGTCTATGATGCTCTTATTTCACCTATTGACAATGGAGACACCGAGCTATAAACTCCACAATATCTTTCTTCATCTTCCGCCACCAATAATATTGTCTAAGATCGTGATACATCTTCGCGGCACCTGGATGAATGGAATACCGCGAGCTATGGGCCTCCTCCAATATCAACTCCCGAAGCCCATCTACATTGGGCACACAAATCATACCTTGTATCATCTACATACCATCATCATGAATGGTCACATCTCTGGCGTCATCATGTTGAACTCTGTCTTTAAGGACAAGAAAATGCAGATCATCATACTGGCACTCTCTGATGCAATTATACAAGGAAGACCGAGAAACCATACAAGCCAACACTCGACTGGGCTCCGAAATGTCTAATCTCACAAACCGAATTGCCAAAGCCTGAACGTCAACTGCAAGGGGTCTCTCCCCAACTGGAATGTATGCCAAACTCCCATATTCACTACCTTTCGGCTCAATGCATCGGCCACCACATTAGCCTTTCCCGGATGGTATAGAATAGTAATATCATAATTCTTAAGCAACTCTAGCCGTCTCCCCTGCGTCAAATTAAGATCCTTTTGCATGAACAAAATGTTGAAGGCTGGTGATCAGTGAACACCTCACAAGATACGCCATACAAGTAATGTCTCCAAATCTTCAATGCTTTAACTATAGTATCCAGCTCCAAATCATGAACAAGGTAGTTCTTCTCGTGAGGCTTCAACTGACGAGAAGCATAAGCAATAAATCTACCCTCATGCATCAATACACAATCAATACCAACTCTCAAAGCATCACAATATACGGTAATATGAACCAAAAGTTGATGGTAAAACCAATATTGGAGCTGTGGTCAAAGCTGTCTTAAGCTTCTAAAAGCTCTTCTCACACTCGTCCGACCATACAAATGGAGCACCCTTATGAGTCAACTTGGTCAAGGGCATTGCAATGGATGAAAATTACTGAACAAACCGGCGATAATAGCCTGCAAACCCAAGAAAGCTAAGAATCTCTATGGCTGAGGACGGCCTAGGACAACTCTAAACTGCCTCTATATTATTCGGATCAACCTGAATACCCTCGTTGGATATCACGTGTCCCAAGAAAGCCACTGAACTGAGCAACAACTCACACTTGGATAACTTTGCATAAAGCTTCTCCTCCCTCAATCTCTGCAATATAACTCGCAAATGCTCTGCGTGATCCTCCTGACTACGCGAGTACACCAGAATATCATCAATGAAAATATAACGAACGAATCCAGATAAGGCCGAAATACACTATTCATCAAATATATGAACGATGATGTCGCATTGGTCAGCCTGAAAGACATGACAAGAAACTCATAGTGACCATATCTAGTCCTGAAAGCAGTCTTAAGAATATCTAAATCCGTGATCTTCAAATGATGATAGCTCGAACGGAGATCATTCTTGAAGAACACCCTCGCTCCCTAAAGCTGGTTTAATAAATCGTCAATACGAGGCAGGGGATACTTGTTCTTAATTTTTACCTTGTTCAACTACCGATAATCAATGCATATTCTCATTGTGCCATCCTTCTTCTTCTTCAAAAACAGAACCGGCGCACCCCAAGATGACACACTAGGCTGGATGAACCCCTTATCTAGGAGTTCCTAATGCCGCTCCTTCAATTCTTTAAACTTTGCTGGTGCCATGCGATATGGAGGAATAGAAATGGGCTGAGTGCCTGGCACCAGGTCAATACCAAAATCAATATCCCTATCCTGTGGCATGCCCGACAGGTCTGTAGGAAATACATCAGGGAAGTCACTTACAACTAGGACAAAATCAATACTGGGAGCCTCAGCTCCAACATCCCTCACTAAGGCAAGATACGAGAGACAAGCCTTCCCAACCATATGCTGGGCCTTTAAGAAAGAAATCACTCTACTCGAAACATAATCAATCACACTACGCCACTCGATCCGCGGAACACCGGCATGTCCAAGGTGATTGTCTTAGCATGACATTCTAGAATATCATGACACGAAGATAACCAATCCATGCCCAAAATAACATCAAAGTCAACCAAGCTCAATAGAAATAGATCAACTCGGGTCTCTAGACCCCCAATAGTCATTACACAAGACCGGTACACACGGTCTACAACAACAGTATCGCCCATCGGGGTAGACATATGAACAGGAAAAGAAAGAAACTCCCGGGGAGTACCCAAATAATGAGCAATGAACAAAGACACATAAGAAAAGGTGGGGCCGGGGATCAAATAATACAGAGGCATCTCTGTGGCAGATTGAAATGATACCTGAAATGACAACATCGAAGGCAATGGGATCGGACCTGCCTGAGATAGCATAAAAATGGGTCTGACCACCCTGATCGACCAACCCATCTGGGGCGAACCCTGGTTGTCTGATCTCCACCCTTAGCTGGTTGGGCAGGCAGTGAAGTAATTAGAGTAGAAGTCTAGGGCCGACCACTCTGCTGAAGCTGACCACCACGAAGTCGAGGGCACCACCTCCTCATATGACCAAACTCTCTGCACTCATAACAACTACTCGGTACTGGAGATGGGGACTGAAGGGAACCCCTCGTATCGGAGTGACTAACATATGCACTTGATGCAGAATAACCCTGAGCTGATGGGGCACGAGATGAACTCTGAGCTAGGAGGGCATCGAGTGACGGCTGGCCCTGCTTGGACCCATGTAGAGCACAACCTAAAGATGCCCCACGATACTCTGTACGAGCCGACTGAGCAGGCATGAAAGAACAACCTCTACTATGCTGGACTTGGCCCCTCGAAGGAGCACAATTGTAACTGCCCGATCCATGAGGCCTCTTGGCCTTCCTTTCCTCCTGCTCCCGACAATGAACAGTCTCGATCTCATTAGCGATATCTACCACCTCCTCGAACGTAGCACCCAATACTCTCTCTCTAGTCATCAAAATATGGATATGGTAGTTAAGGGCATCCACAAATCTCCTGATCCTCTTGTGATCTGATGGTATCATCCAGGTGGCACGATGAGCCAACTTAGAAAACCTCATCTCATACTGGGTCACGGTCATATCTCTTTGCGACAACCACTCAAACTGCCTACGCAGCTCCTCTCTGCGGAACTATGGTAAATACTTCTCCAAGAAGAGAGTGGAGAACTGCTGCCAAGAAAAGGGTGATGCACCGATAGACCTACGCCTCTCAAAGTCCTCCCACCAAGTAAAGGCAACCCTAGTAAATTGGAAGGTGGTAAATGCCAAACCTCTAGACTTAACAATCCCTGCTATATGGAGCATCTGCTGACACCTGTCAAGAAAATCCTGGTCATCCTCGCCCTCAGCAGCACTGAATGTCGGAGGTTGGAGTCTACCAAACCTCTTAAGATGACTCTGCTCATCCTCCGGCATAGCTGGAACTTTTAATTCATGCACTGGCGCAACCGATTGAGCTGGAGGTGCCTCTGGCATCTATAGTCCCTGCACTACCTGCTCATGTATGCGAGCAGTGAAGGTCTGGTTGCCTCCCCCCGCCTGCAAAGTAGTGATTGCCATGATAGCTGACACTGCTTGAGCCAGGACAGTGCAAACTGTCAAGATCTGTGCCAAGGTCTCATGAAGACCTGGGATCATTATGGGTATAGCTGGTGCCTGAACTGGTGTTGTTGGAGTCTGATCCGGAGCTGGGGTAGATGGTGGATCAACAGGTTCTGCCCTTACTGCTCTGCCTCTTCCATGACTACAACCGCGCCCACAACCTCTGGCGGCCTCAGTGGGTGGCACTGGTGGTCGTCCACCTCATTCGGTAGCTCGTGTCCTCACCATCTGTGAGAGAATAGAATAATAGAAGTTTAGTTCTCGGGTCAACAAAGTTGCACGGCAAGAATTTCAAGAATATGAAGTTTTTTTTCCTAAAGGTTCTGAAGCCTCTCGAGGATAAATACAAACATCTCCATACCGATCCGCGAGACTTTACTAAAATGGCTCATGACTTGCAAGACCTATGTAACCTAAGCTTTGATACCAACTTGTCACGACCCCAACCCCGGTCATGATGGCGCCCAATACATTGCTAGTCAAGTCCGACCAATTATCAATCACAACCTCTCTCTTATAGAGTTCATTACCAATCAACAGAGTTTAAATACCAATTTACCATAAATAGAAGTCTGAAACAATAGATAAAATGTGTGGCAATCATAATAACATCACTATATAGCCCACCGATCTGGTGTCACAAGTGTGAGCCTCTAGTACAAGTTCAATAGCCTGATACATAACAATCTAGGGAATGCAGATAAAATAAAAGAATAGAAGGGAGAGATCAGGGCTGCGGATGCAGTGCAGCTACCTCGATGCTCTCGGATACGTGCTGCCCAACTGAATATCCTCAACAGCTGCAGATGCACCTGGATCTGCACGCAAGGTGTAGGAGTAATGTGAGTACTCCGACCTAGTGAGTAATAAGCATAAATAATGGCTGAGAATAAGAAATCATGGAGAAACACAGAGTAATCTATATTGCGGCAAATTAAAACAAGTAATATGAACGCAATAAACCAGTGAAGACTAAATATGATGTTGCTACCACAGATAAACAGTTAAGTGACAGACATATAAAGGAAACTAACACATAGAACAGTACTCCACTGCGGCGTGCATCCCGATCTATATATTTATCGTCGGCGGTGCTCACTGGGGGTGTACAGACTTCGGGAGGGGCCCCTTACGGCCCAAGCGCAATAACAATCCATCCCGTGGCACCAATCCAGGCCCTCGGCCTCATATAAATATCAATATAACACTGTTGCGGCGCGCAGCCCGATACATAGTATCCTCACATCTGGCCCTTGTCCATACTCAGTCCAGAAATCATATAAGCCCCTCGGGCATTAGTAAAATAGTAGTTCTCAGCCCAAAACATCATTTAACATATCATCTTAGTTTCAAAAAAAATTGGGTAAAAGTGGCTGAGTAGTAAAACAGTAGAAAACGGTATGACTGAGTTCAAGTAGTAAATCAAACAGTGAGGAAATAGTGATAAAAACTCCCCGAAGGGCTCAAATAGTTGGCATGAAGCCTAAATATGGCAAACAGTCCAAATAATAATGACAACAGTTGAGCTTCAATCAAATACACGGTAAAAGCATCACTCGGGAAGGACCAAGTCACAATCCCCAATAATAAACAACCCCATGCTCATCATCAAGCACGTGTCTCACCTTAATATAGCACTATGATATGCAAATCCGGGGTTTCAAACCCTCAGGATATCATTTACATTCATTACTCACCTCGAACCGGCTAAAGCTCTAGCTCGCTATGCCCTTGCCTCTCAAATAGGCCTCCTCTCGTGTCGAATCTGACCAAAACCAGAGCGAATACGTCAGAATAGGCTAAGAGAAAAAAACCCAAGCGAAAACAATCGAAAAATATTAAAAATCCAGATATTAGCAAAACTGGAGCCCCGGGCCCACTTCTTGAAACTCAAATCTCCTTGAATCCCTCTTCAATTTCTCTCAAAGATCTCTCAAAATATCCAACAATGGTGGAAAATGACTTAAGCTCGCAGATGAAATGTTTAAAAACCTTCAGCCCAGCTGTTGAACTCCCTTCTACACGATCACAGCCTAAGGCTCACGACAGTGAAGAGCAATATTTCAAGACCTCTAAAATGACCTATGAGAACGTGACCAATGCACCGTGAACGCAATGCTTCAACTTTCCCCTCTTACGCGAACGCGACTTCTTTCATGCGAACGCATAGAACACTGCACCTGGACCCCTCACGCGCCAAAATCCTCTATGTGATCGCAACAGCTATCATGTGATCGCGAAGAACCTTCTTCTTGACTTACGCGAACGTGGGACCTCAATCGCAAATGTGAAGGCCAAATTTCAGACCAAGCCAATTCCTTCTATGTGATCTCGAGGGACCTCCCGCCATCGCGAAGCATTAAAAATATGCAACATCAGAAGTGCAAAATCTTCAACTCTCCAACTCCAAAACTAGCCCGTTAGAGCATTCGAAACTCGCTCGAGGCCCCGGGGACCTCAACCAAAAGCACCAACGCATCCTAAAACATCATTCAAACTTGTTCCAATCATCAAAACACAACAAACAACACCAAAACCATCAATTCACATCGAATTCAAGCCTAAGTTTCCCAAAAACGTCCGAAACACGCTTTTGATCAAAAACCCAACCAAACCAAATTTAAATTACTTGAAATTTTGCACACACATCCCAAATCACATAATAAAGCTACAGCAACTCTCAAAATTCCTTTTTGACCCTCGGATGAAAATCTCACCTATCAACCGGAAATTGCCCAAATACTAACTTCACCAATCCAAGCCTAATTCTACATCGAACCTCCAAAATTACTTTTGATCACACTCCTAAGTCACAAATCACCTCCCGAAGCTAACTGAACCATCGAAATTCACATCCGAGCCCTCTAACTCATAAGTCAACATTCGGTTGACTTTTTCAACTTAAACATTCTGAAAAGAGACTAAGTGTATCATTTCTTACCAAATTTACTCTGAACTCAAACCAATCAACTTGACCACCTTAAAACACAGATAACGAAACATAAAAAAGCAGAAATGGGGGAAACAAAATGGTAACTCATGAGACAACTGGTCGGGTCGTCACAATGAGTGAGTGAGGATTTGTATAAATAATGCATATGCTTAACTTATGATGTCTAGAACTTGCCCAGTTGGTTTCATAGTGAAACTCTCAATTTAATGATTGTGAACTGAAATTATCTTAGCCTCTTTTTGTGAGTGCTAGCTAATTTTGACCAAATTGAGTTCCCTGATACATCAATTACCCTAGTTACCCCTATATAGCCTTTAGCCTTTTAATTGGATACCTCATTCCAAACCTTTAACCCTTGTGAAATAATTCCTTCTTTTTAACCCATCCCTCCTTGAACAATTAAGAATGAGGCTAAATACTAAGTTGGGGGTGTTGGTACAAAGTGGGAATTGGTAAGGTTGACTACTGTGTGTAAAAAAACTCAAAGTTGTATATATGAAAAAACTCAAGCTCCAAAAACAAAAACAATTGTAATAAGTGTTGTGTAACTCGAGAAAAGGAGTGGAGTCTTGTAGAAACTGAAGAAATACTTTGAGGTGGTTCTATGTTGGTAACTCAAGTCCAATAAGTGCTATGTAGTAGAGAAGAAAAATGTATGTAGAGTTCATAGAGGGAATAGCCACTACATTCCCAAATATACATCAAACCCATCCCAAAGCCTGCATTACAACCCGTGAAAAGTCCTTGGTGATCTATGGCCAATCATTCCTGAGATAGCAGCGAGTCAAAATAAGGGCAAGCATATGGACTGATACTTATAGCATATAGCTTTCACTCTGAGTGCAATAGTGTTAGATTGCATCCCCTTTACATATGTGTGAATTGAGGATTTTCTTTGTAATTGTGAGTACGCATGAATTGCAAGATTTAGTAAAATTCCTTGGTGATCTATGGCCAATCACTCCTGAGATAGCAGCGAGTCAAAAGAAGGGCAAGCATATGGACTGATACTTATAGCATGTAGCTTTCGCTCTGAGTGAAATAGTGTTTGATTGCATCCCCTGTACATATGTGTGAATTGAAGATTTTCTTTGTAATTATGAGTACACATGAATTGCAATATTTAGTAAAAGTTAGATTCTTGAAGTAGAATACAAGTGCACACTTAGTTGTGAGTGGCATTCTGTCATTTTGATTGAGGCTCGAAGTTCACAAGTTGATTAGTCTAATTGTTAAAAAATCATTTTCTTCCATGAAGGCTAAATAAAAGAAGTTACATGTTTGTTAGCTGATAGCCAAAACCGTCTACAGTTATTGTTGTTTTGTGATATGTTAGAAATAGAAGTAGTATAGGATAGGATAATTTTGTTTTAGTTGTTTGAGGACAAGAAAAAGTCTAAGTTGGGGGTCTTGATGTGCCATAGAATTTCGGCACTTTTCTTACCAGTTACATGAACTTTAGCTCGTCTTTCAAGTCATTTTTAGTTAATTCTTATGAAGTTTTGGTGTTTTGTAGTTCACGGGACTTAAAGAACCAAAAACATGGAAAATAAGTCAAAATTCCATAAAAGGGTAGAAATGTGATAGGTCTGCGACCGCAGAAGTGATACGGGGACCGCAAATCCACCGCAGACTGAAGCACTTCTTTAGGTCACTAAAGAGAATATTATGCGGTCCATTATGCAGTCACATAATACTTCTGCAAATCGCATAATGACTGCACAATCGCAATTGGAAATTTGGCTTAATACTTCTGCGATGAAGTCTACAGTCGCATAATTGCTATGCTGACCACAGAACCGGAATGCAATTATCCGATGCTTGTTTCAATTATGCGGTCATAGGGGGCTCCGCAGGGACAATTTTGCCCAATCTTAACCCGGACTTTTAGTCCACTATAAATAGATTTAGTAGGGGTTTTGTAGGGTATTGAGTCTGAAAAAGATACTACATTGAAGGCATTGAATACACCATTATTTTGGAACCTTTTGAAGAGAGAATCTTGTACCTTTGTAAGCTTTATAACTTTATTTATTGCTTTATGTTTGTATTCTAGTATGAGTATCTAGTTTTAAATACTAAGGTTGTGGATCCTAAATGGGTGTAATATTAATGGATGTTTAATATTGAATATATATAATAATTTATTGCCATTTATTCATTTCTTATGCTTTATTTATTGTTGGTGGTTGTAAACATTGACTCATTCCATTTTACTCTATCATTACTTGGAAAAGTGTATTAGGATTTGGTAGAAGTGAATATCAAGAGCTCAAGGCTTTAAACCTTGTTTAATAAAATCGCTTAAGAAAAGTGGGTGTTGATACCCAATTTTTTCCTATATATTTTTAAAATGCAAAAATACTTCAAAATGGCATATATATTCATATGAAATCATATTCAGGTATTTTATTATTTTTCCATAATTCTTTAAGGTTTTTAAATCAGTTTATTTCCCTTTTTATCCATAAAAGCCCAATAATTATTTCAAAAATTATTATTTTTGGTAATTCATCTATTGAATTTTCATCTTTATGCCAAGGTATAGCTAAGGTAACTATTACATGTTTTTACAAATTTTATTTAGTATTTTTTAAGCTAAAGTACATATAATTATAATATTAGCCTTTTAAGATTTATTTGTGTTTTATATTCATAAAATTAAGTGTTGTATTTTTTAAATTGTTAATTATATGTTATAAATCATATTAGTACTTTAAATTAATTTCAAGAAGTTAATTTCCTATTTTTTATAATTTTAAAAGGTGAAAATTGGCTATTTAAATAATAGCCCATTTACATTTCAAATTTAGCCAAAATTGATCCCAAATTAAACCCAATTTCCCCGGCTCAATTCCTATTCAAACCTGACCCCTAACCCAATTAAATGTCGCAACCCGAATTTGCCACCTACCCTCGTTAATCCAGGTCGTTGATCATTCAGATCAATGGCCAATATTCTTCTTTATTATTTTTAACCCAGAAAGACCCCTAAACCTAAATCATTTCCCACCACCCGCCGCCTCTGAATCCCTTTCCCTCTTAATTCTCTATGCAACCCCTTACGAACCCAAGCCGCCGACGTCTAATTTCACCCTAATCCACCTTAATACCTATCTAATCCAATGGCCATGGTGGCCATTGGAGACGTGTATCAGCCTCCTATGGCTCATGGGTATTTGTTTCTTTGGTTTCATGGATAGAACTTGAAGGAATCTGGTCCAGTCCTTGCTCAACTTATGTTAATTATACACAATTACCATTCATTATTTTCAGGAACTTATATTTTTATTTGATAACTCAAAGATAAATTTTCAATAAGTTTTTATTCATTGAGATAGGGTACACGCGCAAAGCGCGTACTCTAAGACTAGTTATTTATAAGGGCAAACATTTGTTGTTGCTCATATATATAGGAAATCAATACACAAACCGAGAACTTGAAAAAACTTATAGAAAAGTCCAACTAGTGAGGTACTCGTTGGCTTTAGTTAATAAAAAGAGGGAAACCGAAAATGAATAAACCAAAACCAAAGTTATGGTTATGAAGATTACTTGAAGCAACCATGTTTCGAGGTGGCTTGATATCATTGTTTTCAAATATCCCATTCCCATTAACACCAAAATAAGAAGAAGAATTAGCAGTAGTCTCAACCATAAACTTGCTTGCTTGATTTTTCACATTCTTTTTTAAAACCTCCATTGAATCCTTTAATTGTTCAAGTTCATGCAAACCAAGTTTACTTATAGGAGCTTCCCACCAATATTGACTTTGACTAGTTTTCCTACCGGCTTTCAAGCCATGTCACAATTTCAACTCTTAAGAACATTACCAGACACATAAGTTGTCACGCCCCGGATTTTCTACCCTCGGGAGTCGTGATGGTACCTGCTAATGGGAGCTAGGCAAGCCTAACCTTAACTACCTGCTACACTATCGCATTGCTCCTTTTTAACAAACACAAGATGATAATATGATAACAACGAAATTTTTAAATAAATAAGCGGAAGTCAATAATTATATATTTTAAAGCTACGTCTATTACAACTATCAAAACCTCCAATACCCAAAACTTGGTGTCACAATGTCATAGACTTTTTAAGATTACTACATACAAGGCTGAAGAAGTAATAATACACTATCTCTGAATAAAAAAAAACGAAATAGGAAATAGAGATAGAGGGAGACGCTAGGGCATGCAGATGCCTGCAGGTCTACCTTGGGTCTCTGGATGGACTGAAGGAAGCACTCCAACTACTTTCCGAAAGTTGCTCCTAGATCTGCACACAGTGCAGAGTGTAGTATCAGCACAACCGACCTATCACGATCCAAATTTCCTACCCTCGGGGATTGTGATGGCGCCTACTCGTAGAAGCTAGGCAAGCTTCAAATCATAAACTCCTAACTCCTTTATTTTAAATCCCTTTTTATCAATCATAACAACAAGCATTAACTATTTAAACAACAGCGGAAATATGAAATTTAAAGCGGAAGACTTAAATTAAATAAGTTGAACAATAAAGCAAAAATCAACATATGCCTCTACCCAAGAACTGGAGTCACAATACTCACAGACTACTAAGATTTACTACATACAACCATTTGAAAGAAAGTAACACTGGCTGTCTCGAACACAAAAGATAACATAATATAAGTAAAGATAGAGGACGCTGGGCATGTGGATGATCTGCAAGGCTACCTTAGTGTCTCGGTGGACTGAAGGCTAGCTCCTGAACTACTGTTGCGCACCGTAGGCTTCTCCCATATCGGGATCTATACAAAAAAGCACAGGGTGTAGTATCAGTACAACCGACCTCATGTGCTAGTAAGTGTCTAGCCTAACCCTGGCGAGGTAGTGACGAGACTAGAACCAGACTCCAGATAGACCTGTGCAGTTATATAATATATTGTGCAAAAGTAAACAAGTAATGAACAATTAAGAGAAAGGGGGATACATGCTTTGGGGAAACAGTTTAACTTAGCAGAAACCAAATAAATATAAAGGAACAGTACAATATCTAAAATAATATAATAATACTACTGTTGTGGCATGCAACCCGATCCAAAATATATACTATATATAACTGTTACGGAGTGCAACCCGATCCAATAAATATAATATATCTGTTGCGGCGCGCAACCCGATCCAATATAATATCTGTTGTGGCGTGCAACCCGATCCAATATATATAATATCTGTTGCGCCGTGCAACTCATTCCATATATATATATATTTATATGTTATAGTGCGTAACTCGTTCCAAATATACAGCTTACAGTGATCGCAATAACAATCCCGGCAAGGGATTTACTATAAATTACACTATCCGGCAAGGGAACTCAACAGTACAAATATATATGTCCCATCAAGGGATAATCAACTATAACCAATCTCAATTAAACTTCTAATCATCTCTATTATCATCATTTCTAACTCATAATTAACTTCCACGAAAATAAACTAAGCTTTTGCTCAATACCGTGGATTTACCCATTATTTAAACCATAACTTCATTCAAGAATTCAACAAGTATCAATTTAAGACTCACGGTCATGCTCGACACCAACGTATAGATACTCGTCATCATGCCTATACATCGTACTCAACAAGGAACACATAGAAAATATGACTCAACTCCTAATCTCTCGAGCTAAGATTAGGCCGAACACTGACCTCAAACTTCCACGGCCAATTTAATCCTCAATTACCGCCTTTCCTCTCAAATTTGGCTCTAAATCAATTGTATCTATACAATAATAACTTCAATACATCAATAAATGCTAACAATGCGAACCCAATGCCTAATTATAGCTTTTCCATCATTCTTCCCAAAAACTCAAAAATTAACCATGTGCCCGCATGATCAAAACACGAGATTCGGATCAAAATTAAATCACCTGTTCACCCACGAGCTCTAATATATAATTTATTTGTCAAATTTGACCCCAAAATACGGTCTAAATAAAGAAAAATTATAAATCCCTAACTCTACCCAAATTCCTAATTTTCTACCCTTAATCATATGTTTTAGGCCTAAAAATTCATTAGATGTTGATGAAAATGGAAGAAGCCGAGTTTGAGATTACTTACCTATGATGACCTGGTCGGTCGTCCCAAGAATTAATGCTCCAATCCCATATTAACTGTTTTTCCCAAGTCTATTTATGCTAATTTCACTTGCCGGGATGTTCGGTTATGAGTTTCGGAGAGTTTTGGGACACTTAGTCCCTAAATGAGAGCTTAAGTGTTGGAAAGCTTTCCATAGTCGGAACAGTATGAAGACGACCTTAGAATGGAAATATGATGGTTCTGTTAGCTTTGTTAGGTGATTTCGGGGTTGGGAGCGTGTTCGGAATGTGTTTTGGAGGTCCGTAGTTGATTTAGGCTTGATTGCCGAAATTTGGAATTTTGAAGTTTCCGGTTCAATAGTGAGATTTTGATCCGAGGGTCGGAATGGAATTCCTGAAGTTGCAGTAGCTCTGCCATGTCATTTGGGATGTGTGTGCAAAATTTAAAGTCATTCGGACGTGCTTTGGTTGGGTTTCTGATCAAAAGGATATTATGATGAAATTTGAAGTTCTTAGGCTCAAATCCTTGATTAATTCGAGCTTCTGGTGTTGTTTTAGGTGTTTTAAGGATTGGTACAATTTTGAATGATGTTATGGGACATGTTCGTAGGTTTGGTTGAGGTCCCGGGGGCCTCATGTGTGTTTCGGATGCTCAATAGGTCATTTTTAGAACTTAGGAGGTAACAGATGTTTGCTTCAGCTGTTGCAGACATTTTCCTTCTCTGCGATCGCATCTTTACCCCCGCGATCGCATAGTGTAAATATGGAGGGGGCCAATTTCCTTTTACGCGATCGCATTATATGGATCGCGTTTGCATAGTGCCGCCCATTCCTTCTTCGCATTCGCAATCTCATCCCCACATTTGCATTGAATAAACTGAGCCAGAGCCGGTGGCTCAGTGATCTAGTTCTTCTACGCGATCGCATTGTATTATTCGCGATCGCATAAGCCTATTTCCCTCTCTTCCATGATCGCATGCATAGTCTCGCATTCGCGTTGGCCTTTTTCCTGGAAGTCTTTATTTTACTCTACGCAATCGCAGCCCTATCTTTGCGATCGCATATCATTAAATAACTGGGCAATATAAACATTTCAAAACGAGGGTTTAGCCATTTTTAACAAAACTCAAGCTAGGGAGCTCGGATTTTAGGGAGATTTCGAGGTTTTTTTAGAGGCAACAATTGGGTAATGATTCAATACTCCCTTATGCTTATAACCCACTAATCTAATCATGAATTTATCCTTAATTTCGAATTTTTAAATGAAAAATGGGGTAAACTTCATAGACCAAACTGTTGAGTTTTGAGTGGATTTTTAACCTTTGAATTGGGAGATTTTTATATGGTTAGACTCGCGAGAGTACGAGGGTTCTGAAAATGTGAAAAATTAACCAGTTCCGAGACATTTGGTTATGTTACCTAATTTCACGCCTTAACATTGAATTAAATTGTAGAATCAGTTGCTTGCGATGCTATTTATGATATGTAATTGAATTGAATAGATTTGGGCCATTTGGAATCGGATACTCGTGCCAAGGGCGTGGTTTCTAGTTGATTTTTGTGCCGGTTCGAGGTAAGTGGCTTGTCTAATCTTGTGTGGGAGACCTTTTCCCTTAGGACATGATATTTGATATTTGAATGCCTCGTATGTGAGGTAACGAGCGCGTAATTGAGCTAATTATTGAAAATCCATTTTTACTTGAAGTATTTCAATTGAGTTTTCTTGCTTATCTGTTTATCCTAGTTGTAAGCTTTTCCTGTGTTAGCTTAGAGAAGCATGTTTAGTTTACGTACTTGCCTATCTGCTTAAACTGTCTTGTTGGTACTCTGTGAAGCATGTTAAGCTAGAATTTACTATTACTTGTTCCAAGTTTAGCATTTTCCTTGTTGTTTGAGCTGTTATTGTATGTTTCAAATTTAGGACTACGGGACGGCATCTCGGGAGATCCTCTATACGTAATATGTTCTGGACTGAGAGTGAGGGATAACAAGATATCCCTGGCATATATATATATATATATATATATATATATATATATATATATATATATAACTAACTATTGAGGATACCAAGAGATCCTTGGGATACCAAGAGATCCCCGAATTACTATTAAGGATACCAAGAGATCCTCAGGATAACTAGAGATCCCCGACTTACTATTGAGGATACCAAGAGATCCTTGGGCTACCAAGAGATCCCCGAATTGCTATTGAGGATACCAAGAGATCCTCGGGACACCCAGAGATCCCCGAATTGCTATTGAGGATACAAAGAGATCCTCCGCATTCCTAGAGATACCCGAATTGCTATTGAGGATACCAAGAGATCCTCGAGATACCAATAGATCCCTTGTGTATACGGTGAGGATACCAAGAGATCCTCGAGATACAAATAGATCCCCAGTTATCATTCCTGTTGTGAGCAGTATTTCCTTGTATTGTCTTGTTTCTGCTTTTTATTACTTCATTCCTTATTTATCCGATTTAGATTCTCACTGTATACTTTATCTATTATGTTTTCCTGATCCTATCATTTATTATGTTTTATCTCAGTAGGTCCCTGACCTTCCTCGTCACTACCCAACCGAGGTTAGGCTTGGCACTTACTGAGTACCGTTGTGGTGTACTCATGCCCTTTCTGCGCATTCTTTTCATGTGAAAATCCAAGTACTTCATCCCAGTCATATCACTCTCGGGGCAGAGAGATCTGGCAGAGACTTCGAGGTACATCTACCGCATCCGCGGACCAGGACTCTGTATCTTATTCTAGCTTTAGCCGTTAGCTTTTACTTTGGTACATTTGCTTTAGACATTCTGGAGTTAGAACTGTGTATTACTTTCTGTTAGCTTGTGTTCCCGTGAGTTTTCGGGTTTTGGGGTGATATAGTAGACTTCCGTATTATTGAGTTGTATGTGTCGAGCGGCATTTATATACAGTTTTCTTTTAGTTATTCAGTTTTAATTAATTATTCCGCAAGCTATGTTGTTTTTCGTATTGTTAGGCTTACCTAGTTATAGGGACTAGGTGCCATCACGACATATTCACGGAGGGCGAACTGGGGTCGTGACAAGTTGGTATCAAAGCTCTAGGTTCATAGGAGTCACAGAACAAAAGTCGATTTATTAGAGTCTCGTTGATCGGTACGGAGACATCTGTACTTATCTACGAGAGGCTATGTAATAGTAAAGAAAATTTCACTTCATTTGATTCCCTATCGTGCAAGATTTTTGACATCACAATCCTAAACTTCTGCCTTCTATTCTCTCACAGATGGTGAGGATACGTGCTACTCGAGATGATCAGGCACTCGTGCCCCCTACTGCAGCCATCAGAGGCCGGGGCCGGGGTAGAGGCCGATGACACGCACATGGTGCAGCGAGAGCACCTGTGTGAGTTGCTGTTGAGGTACATCAACAGATCTAGCCGGAGTTCAGGCACCTGACACGCCTACGACTACTACTACTCCAGCTCTTCAGAAGACTTTGGCGCAGCTCCTGAGCATATTTGGTACGTTGATTCAAGCAGGATTATTTAGGTTGTACCGACTACTTCACAGATCGGGGGAGGGACCCAGACTCTTGCTGCCCCCACTCCAAAGCAGCGAGCTTCCATTGTTCAGGTTCCAAGTGTCATGGCGACATAGCCTATGGTCCCAGTTCAGCGGGTGGTGAGGACCTCTCGCCGAGTAGGGGACAAGTGGGTCTAGGAGAGAGATGATAGACGAGGTCAGGCCCTGTAGATTTCCCCTTCGTGTTCGCAGCCTATCCATCGCGTTTGCACAATTCAATTTGGCCCTAGGGGGCTGAGCCCATTTTATTCATTGCATTCGCGTGACTATTGTCGCATTAGCATAGCACTGCCAGTCTAGGCCTTCGCATTCGCGTACCATTCCATGCGTTCGCGAAGGGCAATTTTATAGCCTTCATTTTTTCTTCTTCGCAAACGCGAGCCTATTTCCACGTTTGCGATACATTGAATGACTGGACATTTATAAACAATTCAAAATAGAGGGTTAGCCATTTTTATAAAAACACAAGATTGGGAGCTCGGATTTGGGAGATATTTTGAGGGATTTTCAAGGGCAACGACTGGGTAACGATCCTCTACTCTCTTATTCTTAAAACCCACTAATCTAATCAGGAATTCCTCCTTAATTTCAGATTTTTAATGAAAAATGGATAAAATTTCATAGACCAAATTATTGAGTTTTGAGTGGGTGTTTGACCTCTGATTTGAGAGATTTTTATATAGATAGACTCGTGAGAGTACGAGAGTTCTGAAAATGTAAAATTTATTCGATTTCGAGATGTTGGCCTGAGGGGTGTTTTGGTCATATTACATAATTTCTCGTCTTGAGATGTAATTTACGATATGAAATTGAATTGAATAGATTTGGGCTATTTGTAGTCGGATACTCATGGCAAACGTGTGGTTTCGAGTTGATTTTGGAGCTGGTTTAAGGTAAGTGGCTTGTCTAACTTTGTGGGGGGGACCTTTCCCCTTAGGATATGATATTTAGTAATTGAATGCCTTGTACGTGAGGTGATGAGCGCGTACTTGAGCTAACTGTTGAAAATTCGATTTTAATTTGAATATTTAGACTGAGTTTCTTTCTTAGCTGCTTTATTCAATTTGCAATTATAGCATGTGTTAGTTAGAAAAGCATGTTTAGTTGATCTAAATTGCCTATTTGTTCAAGTTGCTTTGTTTGTACTACGTGAAGTATGTTAGGCTAGAATTACTAATTGCCTTGTATCTTGAAACTTCATTTCTGCATATCTTCTTGTTGTGACTGCGTATTTGCATTGGGACTACGGATGTGGGATTCCGATAGCTCCCCCCTCCCTCCCCTTGTTTGTTTACTTTGGTACTACGGGTTAAATTCCCGGTAGATCCCCCCTACACTTTGACATGTGGACTACGGGACGGTATCTAGGGAGCTCCTTGGACAATTGATGAAAGGGACTACAGGACGGTATCCTGGCAGATCCTGATTGTTGGTATTGACATTGAGCTGTTGCACTCGATGTTATCCTATTCTCTTAATGTTAATTGTTACCTTGTATAACTTGTCTTACTTTATAGCTGTACTCATTATTTCTGTTTATTTCATTTTGTTGCAAGACTTATTGTTATTATGTTTATTCTCAGTAAGGGCCCTGACCTTCCTCGACACTACCCAACCGAGGTTAGGCTTGGCACTTACTGAGTACTGCTGTGGTGTACTCATGTCGCTTCTGCGCATGTTTTTCATGTGCAGATCCAGGTAGCTCTACCCAGGAGTATCATCCTTGAGGCGGAGAGACCTAGTAGAGACTTTGAGATACATCTGTCGTGTCCACAGGCGAGGAGTCTTTATCTTATTCTAGCTTTAGCAGTTAGCTTTTCCTTTCGTACTGTTATTTTAGATATTATGGAGTTAGAGCAGTGTATTACCTTCCATTATCTTGTGTTCCCGTTAGTTTTCGGGTTTTGGGATGATATTATAGACCTCTGCGTTATTGAGTTGTATATGCCGAGCAACATTTATCTACAATTTTCCTTCTAGTTTGTGTAATTTTAATTAATTGTTCTCGCAAGTTATGTTATTTACGCATTGTTTGGCTTACATAGTCATAGGGACTAGGTGCCATCATGACATGTTCACGGTGGGCAAACTGGGATCGTGACAAGTTGGTATCGCAGCTCTAGGTTCATAGGAGTCATGAAACACAGGTCGGTTTATTAAAGTCTCGCTGATCGGGCGGAGATGTCTGTACTTATCTACGAGAGGCTATGTAATTGTTAGGAAATTTTAAATTCATTTTGTTTCCTTGTCGTGCGATATTTTGACATCACAAATTCTAAACTTCTATCTTCTATTCTCTCACAGATGGTGAGGACACGCGCTACTCAGGATGATCAGAAACCCGCGCCCCCTACTATAGCCGTCAGAGGCCGAGGCCGGGGTAGAGGTCAAGGACGCGCACGTGGTGCAGCCAGAGCACTTGCGCGAGCTGCCACCGAGTCACCACCAACAGATCTAGCCGGAGCGCAGGGACCTGGCACGCCTACTACTACCACTACTACTCCATCTCTTCAAGAGACTTTGGCTCGGTTCATGAGTATGTACACCACCTTGGCTCAGGTGGCGTTGCTTCCCCTTGCTGCAGCCACATCCTAGGCCGGGAGAGGAGCACAAACTCCCGGTGTCTGCACTCCTAAGATGTGAGTGCACGTTGAACAGGTTCTCGAGATTATTCCTGTACCGCCTGCAGTGCCAGTTCAGTCAGCTGCTTCAGAGGACGAATAGCGGAGACTGGAGAGGTTCAAAAAGTATGATCCCCCGGTATTCAGTGGATTAGCATCAAACGATGCCTTGGGATTTCTAGAGGAGTACCACTGCCTTCCATCTTCGGGGAGTCATCTATGATTGGTGGTGCACTTATGAGATAGTCAGTCCAGCCGAGGCTGACTTACTGACCTGGACCTAGTTCTCAGATATGTTTATGAGAGATTTTGTCCCTCAGAGTCTTAGGGATGCATGGCGCATAGAGTTTGAGCATTTGCACCAGGGTGCTATGACCGTTTTGGAATATGCTATCTGTTATACCAGGTTGGCCAGGCATGCACCGGCCTTGGTTACTACAGTCCGTGAGAGAGTTTGTAGGTTCATTGAGGGTCTTATCCCACCCATCAGATCTAGCATAGCTCGAGAGTTGGAGATGGACATTCCTTATTAGCAGGCAGTGAGCATTGCTAGGAGGATCAAGGGTATGCTCGCCAGGGAGCGAGAGGAGAGAGAGGCCAAGAGGTTTCGAGAGTCGGGCCACTGCTCTGGTGCCCGTACCTCAGCAACAGGTCGTCATGGCAGGGGTTATGTGGGTCACCCCATCCATTCAGCTCTTCCAACAGCCAGTAGTGCTCCAGCTCTGCCTATACCTCAGGAGCCTTACGATGCACCTCCAGTTTCTAGCGTGCCTCCTGCGTAGGGTGCTTTCAGAGGTCAGTCCAGCAGACCTGGCCCTAGTCAGTCATAGCCACCTTGTTCTCCCAGAGCTTCTTTCGAGTGTGGTGATACATGCCATATGACTTAGTAGGGGTGTATCTTCACAGACTGATCAGTCACAGCGTGCTCCTCAGAGTTCTCAGGCCATGATCACAGCTCCAGTTGCTACCCCATCTGCCCAGCCGGCTAGGGGTAGAGGTCGGGGAGATAGAGGTTACCCTCAAGAGAGGGGCTAGGCCAGATATTATGCTATTCCTGCTCGTACCGAGGGTGTTGCCTCTGACTCAATCATTATAAGTATTATACTGGTTTGTCACGGAGAGGCATCAGTTCTATTCGAGCCGGGCTCTACTTACTCTTATATGTCTTCTTACTTTGCTCTGCATTTGGGTGTACCTCGGGATTCTTTGAGTGCCCCTATTTATGTTTCTACTCCTGTAGGGGATTCTCTTGTTGTGGACCGTATTTATCGATCATGTTTGGTTACTATTCGTGGTTTTGAGATTAGAGCGGATTTATTGTTACTCGGTATGGTTGATTTTGATATTATCTTGTGCATGGACTGGTTGTCACCCTATTTTGCTATTCTTGATTGTCATGCCAAGATCATGACGCTGACTATGCCAGGTATTTCGAGTGTTGAGTGGAGTGGTACTTTAGATCACACTCCTGGTAGAGTTATCTCTTTCCTTAAAGCTCATCGTATGGTTGAGAAAGGGTGTGCCGCATATTTATCTTATGTGAGAGATGTCAGTGCTGATGCCCTTTTTGTTGATTCAGTTCTAGTGGTACAAGATTATCTTGATGTGTTTCCAGCTGATCTTCCGGGCATGTCGCCCGATAGAGATATTGATTTTGGCATTAATCTGTTATCGGGCACTCATCCCATTTCCATTCCTCCGTATCGTATGGCTCCTCCTATGTTGAATAAGTTGAAGGATCAATTGCAGGAATTGGTTGATAAGGGTTTTATTAGACCCAGTGTCTCACCTTGGGGTGCTCCTATCTTGTTTGTGAAGAAAAAGGATGGTTATATGCGCATGTGTATCAATTATCTCCAGTTGAACAACGTTATAGTGAAGAACTAATATCCCTTGCCTCGTATTGATGATCTGTTTGACCAGCTTCAGAGTGCATAGGTGTTTTCTAAGATTGACTTGCGCTTAGGTTACCATCAGTTGAAGATTCGGGAGCCAGATATCCCTAAGACTGCCTTCAGGATTCGGTATGGTCATTATGAGTTCCTTGTTCTGTCATTTGGGCTGACCAATGCCCCCAACAGCTTTTATGCATTTGATGCACAGTGTGTTCAGGCCATATCTCGACTCGTTTGTTATTGTTTTTATTGATGATATTCTGGTGTATTATCGAAGTCGGGAAGATCATGAGCAGCACCTGAGGACCGTGCTTTAGACCCTGAGAGAGAAGAAGTTGTATGCAAAGTTCTCAAAATATGAGTTTTGGTTGAGTTCTATGGCATTCTTAGGCCACGTGGTATCGAGTGAGGGCATTCGGGTGGATCCGAAGAAGATAGAGGCCGTGCAGTGTTGGCCCAGGCCGTCCTCAGCTACAGAGATCCATAGTTTCTTTGGTTTGGCAGGCTACTATCGTCATTTTGTGGCGGGATTTTCATCGATTGCGGACCCTATGACTAGATTGACCCAGAAGGGTGCCCTATTTCAGTGGACAGAGAAGTGTGAGGCGAACTTTTAGAAGCTCAAGCAGCTTTGACTATAGCCCTAATTTTTTATTGCCTACCGGTTCGGGGTCTTATACTGTCTATTGTGATGCCTCGAGAGTTGGCCTCGGAGTGATGTTGATGTATGATGGTAGGGTGACTGCATATACATCCAGATAGTTGAAGATACATGAGAAGAATTACCCTATCCACGACCTTGAGTTAGCTGCTATTGTTCATGCCTTAAAGATCTGGCGTCATTATTTGTACGGTGTGCCTTGTAAGATCTATACTGACCATCAGAGTTTGCAGCACTTGTTCAAGCAAAAGGATCTAAATTTGCGCCAGAGGAGGTGGTTAGAGTTGCTGAAGGACTTTAATATTACTATTCTGTATCATCTGGGAAAGGCCAATGCGGTGTCGGATACCTTGAGTCACTGGGCGGAGAGTTTAGGGAGTTTAGCATGTTTACTAGCTTTAGAGAGGCCTATGGCAATGGATGTTCAGGCTTTAGCCAGCCAGTTTGTGAGATTGGACCTTTCGGAGCACAATCGGGTTCTAGCTTGTGTGGTTTCCTGGTTTTCTTTATTTGATCGTATCAGGGAGCAGCAGTATAATGACCCTCAGTTGCTTATCTTAAGGACAAGGTTCAACGTGGTGATGCCAGAGATGTGACCATTGGAGATGGCGGGGTATTGAGTATGTAGGGTCGGATTTGTGTACCCAATATTGATGAGCTTTGAGAGTTGATTTTAGCAGAGGCCCATAGTCCATGGTATTCCATCCATTCGGGTGCTGCGAAGATGTATCAGGACTTGAGGCATCATTATTGGTGGAGGCGGATGAAGAAAGATATAGTTGGGTATGTAACTAGATGGCTCAACTGCCAGCAGGTGAAGTGTGAGTACCAGAGACTGGGCAGGTTGCTTTAGTAGATAGAGATTCCGGAGTGGAAATGGGAGCGCATCTCCATGGACTTTGTATCTAGACTTCCACGGACCTTGAAGAAGTTTGATGCCATTTGGATTATTGTGCATCGGCTGACCAAGTCCGCTCATTTCATTCCTGTGTGTACCACTTATTCATTAGAGCGGTTGGTGGAGATTTATATCCGAGAGATTATTCATCTACATGGTATTCCAGTTTACTCAGTTTACATCGCGGTTATGGAGAGCCGTGCAGTAGGAGCTAGGTACTCGGGTGGAGTTGAGCACAGCATTTCACCCCCAGACGGACGGACAGTCTGAGCGCACTATTTAGATTCTTGAGGATATGCTCTGTTCGTGTGTGATTAAGTTTGGATGGTCTTGGGATCAGTTCTTTCCATTGGTGGAGTTTTCTTACAACAACGGTTACTATTTCCAGCATTCAGATGGCGCCGTATAAGGCTTTTATATGGTAGGAGGTGTAGATCTCCAGTGGGTTGGTTTGAGCTGGGTGAGGCCAGGCTATTGGGCACAAAGTTGGTTCAGGACGCATTGGAGAAGGTTAAGATGATTCAAGATAGACTCCGTATAGCCCAGTCCAGATAGAAGAGCTACGTGGAAAGGAAGGTTCGTGATGTTTTGTATATGGTTGGAGAGTGGGTTCTGCTTCAGGTTTCACCTATGAAGGGCGTTATGAGATTTGCGAAGAAAGGAAAGTTGAGTCCGAGATTTATTGGCCCTTTCGAGGTATTGAGACGTGTTGGGGAGGTTGCTTATAAGCTTTCCTTACCTCCCAGCATGGCAGAGTTCATCCAGTATTTCATATTTCGATACTCCGAAGATATCACGGTGACCTGTCGCACGTGTTGGATTTCAATTCAGTCCAGTTGGACAAGGATCTATCCTATATTGAGGAGCCAGTGGCTATATTGGAATGGCAGATCAGAAAGTTGAGGTCAAAGAACATTGCTTCAGTAAAGGTTCAATGGCGGGGTCAGTCGGCCGAGGAGGCAACCTAGGAGACCGAGTAGGATAAGCGCAGCAGTTACCTTCATCTTTTCCCTACTTCAAGTATGTCTTTATCTCGTTCAAGGATGAACGACTGTTTATGTGTAGGAGGATGTGATGACCTGGCCGGTCGTCTTAAAAATTAATTCCCCAATCCCCTATTAACTGCTTCTTCTAAGTTCATTTCTGCTATTTTGGTTTGCCGGGACATTTGGTGTTGGGTTTCGGAGAGTTTCTGGGACACTTAGTCCCTAAATGAGAGCTTAAGTGTTGGAAAGTTGCCCATGGCTGGAATAGTGTGAAGACAATCTCGGAATGGAAATTCGATGGTTCCGTTAGCTCCATTAGGTGATTTCGGGGTTGGGAGCGTGTTCAGAATGTATTTTGGAGGTCCGTAGCTGATTTAGGCTTGAAATGCCGAAGTTTGAATTTTTGAAGTTTCCGGTCCGATAGTAAGATTTTGATCCTAGAGTCGGAATGGAATTATGGAAGTTGCAGTAGCTCCATCATGTCATATGGGATGTGTGTGTACAATTTCAGGTCATTCGGATGAGGTTTGGTTAGGTTTTTGATCGAAAGCGTATTTTGATAGAATTTGAAGTTCTTAGGCTTAAATCATTGGTTAATTCGAGTTTGTGGCATTGTTTTAGGTGGTTTAAGGGTTGGTAAAAGTTTGAATGATGTTATGGGATATGTCCGTAGGTTTGGTTGAGGTCCTGGGGGCCTCGGGTTTGTTTCAGGTGCTCAACGGAGCATTTTGGAGTTGTGAAAAGTTGCAAAACATCCTTCAACAGTTGCAGGTCCAATTCCTTCTTCGCATTCGTGACGCTCCTATCGCGTTCGCGTAGCTCTGACCTTCTTCCCCTTCGCATTCGCGTCCTCCTCCACGCATTCGCGTAGTGTAATCTAGGAGGAGGACGAATATCTTTACCGCATTCACGTTCAGTGACCCGCGTTCGCGAAGCACTATACTTTCCCCTTCGCGTTTGCAGCCTATCCATCGCGTTTGCACAGTTTAATTTGGCCCTGTGGGGCTGAGCCCATTATATTCATTGCATTCGCATGACTATTGTCACGTTAGCGTAGCACTGCCAGTCCAGGCCTTCACGTTCGTGTACCATTCCACGCGTGCGCGGAGGGAAATTTTACAGCCTTCACTTTTTTTTCTTCGCGAACGTGATCCTATTTCCCCGTTCGCGATGCATTAAATGATTGGACAGTTATAAGCAATTCAAAATAGAGGGTTAGCCATTTTTATCAAAACACAAGCTTGGAAGCTCGGATTTGGGAGAAATTTCGAGGGATTTTTGAGGGCAACGACTGGGTAGTGATCCTCTACTCTCTTATGTTTAAAACCCACTAATCTAATCACGAATTTCTCCTTAATTTCGGAATTTTGAATGAAAAATGGGTAAAACTTCATAGACCAAATTATTGAGTTTTGAGTGGGTGTTTGACCTCCGATTTGAGAGATTTTTATATAATTAGACTCGTGAGAGTACAAGGGTTCTGAAAATATAAAATTTATCCAATTCCGAGATGTTGGCCTAAGGGACATTTTGGTAATTTTACCTAATTTCGCATCTTAGCTCTAAATGAAATAGTATAATTACTTGCTTGAGATGTTATTTATGACATGTAATTGAATTGAATAGATTTGGGCTATTTGGAGTCGGATACTAGTGGCAAACGTGTGGTTTCAAGTTGATTTTGGAGCCGATTTGAGGTAAGTGGCTTATCTAACCTTGTGTGGGGGACCTTTCCCCTTAGGATATGATATTTGGTAATTGAATGCCTTGTACTGAGGTGACGAGTGCGTACTTGAGCTAATTGTTGAAAATCCGATTTTACTTTAAATATTTAGACTGAGTTTCTTTCTTATCTGTTTTATTCCATTTGCAATTGTAGCCTGTGTTAGTTAGAAAAGCATGTTTATTTGGTCTAAATTGCCTATTTGCTCAAGTTGCTTTGTTTGTACTACGTGAAGCATGTTAGGCTAGAATTACCTGTTGCCTTGTATCTTGAAACTTCATTTCTGGATATTTTCTTGTTGTGACTGCGTATTTACATTGGGACTATGGATGTGGGATTCCGGTAGCTCTCCCCCCTGTTTTTTTACTTTGGGACGACGGGTTAGATTCTGAGTAGATCCCCCCCGCAGTTTGACTGCTGGACTACGAGACGGTATCTCGGGAGCTCCTTGGACAGTTGATGAAAGGGACTACTGGACGGTATCATAGGAGATCCTCATTGCTGGTATTGACATTGAGTTGTTTCACTCCGTGTTATCCTATTCTCTAAGTGTTAATTATTTCCTTGTATAACCTGTGTTACTTCGTAGCTGTACTCATTATTTCTATTTATTTCATGTTGTTGCAAGACTTATTATTATTATGATTATTCTTAGTAGGGCCCTGAACTTCCTCATCACTACCCAGCCGAAGTTAGGCTTGGCACTTACTGAGTACCACTGTGGTGTACTCATGCCCCTTCTGCGCATGTTCTTCATGTACAGATCCAGGTAGCTCTACCCAGGCGTATCATCCTCGAGGCGGAGAGAACTAGCAGAGACTTCGAGGTACATCTATCGTGTCTGCCGACTAGGAGTCTCTATCTTATTCTAGCCTTAGCAGTTAGCTTTTCCTTTTGTACTGTTGTTTTAGATATTTTGGAGTGAGACAAGTGTATTACCTTCCGTTACCTTGTGTTCCCATGAGTTTCCGGGATGGTATTGTAGACTTTTGCGTTATTGAGTTGTATATGCCGAACGGCATTTATATACAGTTTTCCTTCTAGTTGTATAATTTTTATTAATTGTTTCTGCAAGTTATGTTATTTCCGCATTGTTAGGCTTACCTAGTCATAGGGACTAGGTGTCATCACGACATGTTAACGGAGGGTGAACTGGGGTCGTGATATTTATAAAATTTTGAGATATCCCATTTGCACTATGTTTTTGAAGCTTAAAAATAACTGGGCGAATTAATGCTACGCGTTCGCGATGGGTCAGGCTTTTTGGCCTTCGCGTTCGCATACAGGGGCTCGCATTTGTGAAGCTATAGCTCCTCGAGCCCTCTCGTTCGTATCCTTAAGGTCGCGTTCGCGTAAGGTGTACTACCCTTCCCCCTGCCCAGGCACTTTGCCTTTGCGTTCGCGAGGCCAGGAACGCGTTCGCGAATATATAGCCCCTATTGCCTCGTGTCCGCGACCTGGTCTATGCGTTAGCGTAGAAGGAAGTTTCCTTCATAAATATTTACTCATCGCGTTCGTGAGGGTCCTCCCACGAACTCGATGAAGGACATAGCATAACTGGAAAACCTACAACTTTAATAAGCCTAAAACCATTCTGAAACACACCCGAGCCCTCGGGGCTCCTAACCGAACACATGCACTAACTCAACAATATCATACGAACTTATCCGTGCGATCAAATCGCCTAAATAACCTCAAAAACAATGAATCAAACCTCAAAATCAAGCATTTTTCTCAAACTTCATCAAGTTTCGAATTTAGGATTTCAAGTCTGAATCATGTCAAATGACGTCCGTTTTTAACCAAATTTTACAAGAAGATCTTAATTTACATATAAGACCTGTACCAGGCACCGAAACCAAAATACGGGCCTGATACCAACACGTTTTAGTCAAATTTCATTTTAATTTTCCTTAAAAATTCATTTCTCGGGCTCGGGACCTCGGAATTTAATTTTGGGCATACGCCCGAGTCCCATATTTTCCTACAGACCCTTCGGGACCGTCAAATTAAGGGTCCGTGTCTGTTTATCCAAAATGTTGACCAAAGTCAAATTTATTCATTTTAACATTTAAACTTAGCATTTTTCACAGAATTTCATATTTAAGTTTTCCGACTATGTTCCCGGACTGCGCATGCAAATTGAGGCAACTCTAAATGAGGTTTTCAAGGCCTCGAAAGCACATAATTAATTAAAAAATAGGTGACAACCCAAAGGGTCGTCACATTCATGTGTTGGTAATTGTCTAGCCTAACCTCGGTGAAGTAGTGACGAGGCTAGGACCAGACTACCAAATAAACCTATGCAGTTCAAGTATATATATACAGCAGAAAAGAAATACAATAGTAACCAGTCAATGTGAGAGGGGGAAACATGTTGTGGGGGAGATAACCGTTCCGAATAGAAAGGCTTCAAGTAAGGAAAGAAAACAAGATACCTCGAATATTAACAAAGAAGCACAAAGCAACGATTGCATGACATCACCCTTCCTGCTTTTACTCCCATCCTCACCAAAGCAGTTTTATAATAAAAGTGTGCACGGCATCACCCTTCGTGCTTTTACTCTCGTCCTCACCAAAATAATCATATAATAAAGATGTGCACGGCATCACCCTTCGTGCTTTTACTCTCTTTCCTCACCATATAACCAATAAAAATCGGTACGGAATGGTACATCGTATGGCGCAGCATCACCCTTCGTGCTTTTACTCTCTTTCCTCACCATATAATCAATGAAAATCGGTACGGAATGGTACATTGTATGGCACGGCATTACCCTTTGTGATTTAATATCTTTCCTCACAATAACAAACAATGCACGATATCACCCTTCGTGCTTTAACACTCTTCCTCGCCCAAACAGCAATCACAAACAAAGGGGAAAAGGAATAAATAATATAATAATAGAAATCACGGCAAGGGAACAACAATTAAACAATTAAATCCTGGAAAGGGAACAACACCAATAATCTCAACATCCCGGCAAGGGAGATAATCAACAAAGCAATAATATCTCGGCTAGAGAATAATTTAACAACTCTGTCTCTTTCTTTCACTTTTATCTCATAACTAACTTTACCTCTTGAGCCAATGCTCCAAAGGGTTCAATCATCTTATATACTTTCACAATTCATATTATAACTTGAGCCAATGCTCCTTTATGTTCAAAGGTCACAATTCCTTGCGCAAACTTATCACAAAAAATAGAAGTCATCACCAAGGCATGGAAGATACAACGAAATCATGATATTCACAATATAAGGACTCACGGTGATGCTAGATACCAATGTACAAATACTCGTCACCATGCCTATACGTCGTACTCAACAATTATCACATAACAAATAGGACTTAACTCCTAATCTCTCAAGCTAAGGTTAGACGAAAGACTTACCTCGAACTTCCACGGCCAACTCAAGTTTCAATTATAGCTTTAGCCCTTAATTCCACCGCCAATTCGCTCGTATCTAGTCACAAGTTAATTAATTACATCAATAAATGCTAAATGAATCAATTTGAATGCATGGAAATGAATTTCCCAAAGTTTTGCCCAAAAAGTTAAAAATCGCCCCCGGGCCCACATGGTCAAAACCCGAGGTTCGAACCAAAACTTGATTACTCATTCCCCCACGAACTCAAATATATAACTTATATTGAAATCGGACCTCAAATAGAGGTCCAAATCCCCAATTTTTGAAAAACCTAGGTTCTACCCAAAACACCCAATTTTTTCCATGAAAATCTTTGATTTTAAGTGAAAATCATGTTAAAAGATGTTAATGACTGATGAACACTAGTTAAAAACGACTTACAATTGATTTGGAGAAGAAGAAATCCTTGGAAAAAATGCTTAAATGTGTTTGTGTTTGAGAGAATATGAAAAATGGGTTTTAAAATCGGCTAAGTATAAAAGTTGCAGGTCTCAGTTGTGGGAATCGCGAACACCGACCTTTGCTAACATAGGAATTGCAAAATAGGGTTCGCATTTGCAAAACTTTCAGGAAAATGGAATCATGGCATTTGTGAAAGGCACGTCACACATTTACAACACATAGGTCGCATTTGCGACCACTTGTCCAAAGGGAAACTTCGCAATTGCGATAAGGATCTCACATTTACGAGAGGGAGCTAGCCTGGGCTGGTTTTGCATTTGCGATCCAGCCTTCGCATTTGCGATCCAGCCTTCGCAAATGCGAAACATGCTACCAGCAAAATTTTCTGCAATTTTCTAAATTCCAAATGCACCCATGGCCTATCCAAAACTCACCTATGCCCTCGGGGATCCAAACCAAAAGTAAACACAACCTCAAAAATATCATACGGACTTATCTGTTCTATTGAATCACCAAAATAACCTCAATAACAACAAATTAAACATCAAATTCAAAGAATTTTCTCAGACTTCATAAAACATCAACTTTTGCAATTTAGGTCCGAATCACGTCAAATGATATCAGCTTTTTACCAAATTTCACATGATCATCTTAGATCATATATAAGACCTGTACGGGACACCAGAACCAAAATATGGGCCTGATACCATCATGTTCTAATCAAATTTTAGTTTAAAACATTATAAACAATTTCAGAAAATAATTTCTTTCAAAAATTTATTTCTCCGGCTTGGGACCTCGGAATTCGATTTCGGGCATATGCCCAAGTCCTATATTTTCCTACGGACACTCCGGGATCGTCAAATTATGGGTCCGGGTCCGTTTATCCAAAATAGATCAAAGTCAAATTAATTCATTTTATAGCCAAATTTTACCATTTTTCACCGATTTTCATATTTAAGCTTTTTAATTAGAAACAAGTGATGACCTTTTGGGTCATCACATAAGTCCAATGAACTAGTTTTCTAAACTGAAACTACCAAGCCTAAGTTGTGGTCTACAATGGCCTCAAGTTCTCCAGACTGGCCTATTACCGAAACACAGAAAACACATTTCGATTCTCGTTCATGGATTCACAAGCCATCGAAAGCTAATACCGAGCGCTCATGTGCATATACGAATGCATGGAAGGAATTCAAGGAATTATGCTTCAAGGTTAATCAATGTCGCACGATAAGAATTCAAGAATTTGGAATTTCCTAATGGTTCTGCAGCCTCCCGAGGATAAATACAGACGTCTCCGTGCCGATCCAAGAGACTCTATTAAACCTGCTCATGACTTGTGAGACCTATGTAACCTAGGCTTTGATACCAACTTGTCACGACCCTAAACTCGGACCCAGTCATGATGGCACCTCTCGTGAAGACAAGGCCAGCCGACACTTTTCCATTTCAGTTTTAAGTAATTAAACGATAAGAATTAAGTCTAAAATATAATAGATAATCCCAAAGTAAGTAGTTAACAGTACCGTTTGCGGAAAAATAAACCCAACACAACTCGCCACCAGGGTGTCACCAGTCATAAGCATCTAGAACAATACTATAGGTCTGAGAGTATACTTCACTACTACATTATTGAATCAAAAGGGAATAAAACAAAGGGAGAATGCAATGGGCTTCAAATTGCCAAGCAGGTACCTAGTAAATCTCCGAAGACCTGCTAGAACTATCAACCCTCAGTAGCAGGACCTGTAGCGCCTGAATCTGCATATAGGGTGCAGGGAGTAAAGTGAGTAATCCAACTCAGTGAGTTATAAAGGTAAATGAAAGCTGAGCAGTAAGAAAATACGTAAAGTACATCAATATGTTGTATAGAGTAGTACAAAATCAGTAAGAAAGCAATGAAGCTATGAAATCTCTTTAAGCACCTTAGCTCAGTTTAAACTTCTTTAAAAATGACTATGTAATAGTTAAATGATTAAATGCAATGCACTAAGAATAGATAAGCACGGAAAATCCGCCCATCGGGCACAAATAACATCAAAATCAGTTAACTGACAGGCAAATAAGAAAGATAAACACATAAGGCTTTGCCCCTCGGTCACAATGTCAACAAATCCTCCCCTCGGGCAATATCTTAGAACAATACCAGTCCCTTGGGCTATATATCACATCACAATGGGTACCATCTTACAAGGGCTAAACAAGTGACCACAAGACACAAAAAAAGAGAAGATAACAAAAGTATAGAGAAAAGCACACTACTTGGCCGCATCTCCCCCATCGCCATCACCACCGATGCTCCCGCCATTTGAATACTCATCATCATACCAAGTATATGGCTCAATCCTGTCCAAATCCTCTTAGTCATCATCCATCCTGGGTGTGCCAAGGTCATAGCCATAAATGGAACGTGTTGCACGTGCCTTAACACATGCATCCTCAAACTCCGCCTTAGAAGCTTTTTCGGCCACCATCAAACCCCTGTATATGTCAAGATAAGCCTCAGTATAGACCCACTTCTCATACAAGTCTTGTGGGATGTCGGGATAAGTGGAAGCATGGGAGGTAGATGGTTGAGCCTGCTGTTGCGCTTTCTCGGCCTTGAAGATGGTTATTTGCTCGTTCAAATACAGGACTTCCCCTTCTAGCCCGCCTATATGCTCTTCGAGCCTTGGCTTTTTAAGAGCAAAAGTATCTCTTCACTAGCTCGCTCTGATATGAGGACGCAGAGGGTGCTCGCTTGCTCCACCACCTCTGCCACAATAGCTGATCTAGCTCTTTCAATTCGCTCCAACTCCGCAGCTCTCGCATCTAGCTCATCCCTTAAGTCATTAGCTATAGTTTAGCTCTGATCAAGCTCGACACTTAAGGACGTCACCTGATTTTGGAGGTCGACGCACTCGGATATGACCCATTTTCTTACCTCAAGCACATCATTTTTGGTCCTTAATGCCTCTTCAAGCTCGCTGCACCTGCCAATAACCCTCATGAGCTCATCATCCTTCTCCTTCAACTACTTATTCTTCTTTCTCAGATCATCACGGATATTAGGGAAAAAGGCATCCTCACTAAGCATGCAAACCAGGGCCTAGTGTTTGTTATGGTGCTCTTTGTATTTTGACTCCATCTTCTTATAGAGAGCTGTCATCTTCTCCTCCCAATGGGTGTTCTCAATCTCCAGGATAAGAGTCTGATAAATAAATGAAGAAGGGTCAGCAAAGGCAAATAACGTAAAGGAAAAAAAAGAAATTAAGATACTTAGAGAAGACTTACTCGCAGGGCCATCTCGGAAATGTCTAACGATAGGTCCACATCCTTCAACATCTGTAAGGTCTTGTTCTCAGACTTCGCACATAAGGGGGCCAAAGCTGGAACCACACGGTCCGAGTTGACTAACAAGTTGAAATCCAAAGGGATGGCAATATTTCGGGTGGACCCCTCGGTCCTTACCTCTACTCGAGTAAATCTCTCCGGGAAAGCCTGTACCTCCTCAGGCTTTATATCGGAACCAGACCCGTCATCCTCCACAATGACAATTTTTCCTCCACCACCAGCAAACGAAGAGCAAACCTCGGCTGCTCCTGGTATATCTTTTTTCGCATCAGCTTTCGTTGTCTCCAATAGCCTATCTTTCGCGACAACGTCTGGTGGAGGAGTGGTCCTCACAGCTGAAGGACACGCTGCTTCCACATCCACAATTATTGCCCACTTAGGTGTAGCCATAGCCTCTACTCCTCGCCTTTTCAATGGTGCCATTTTCTCCTCACCAGGGGAAGATTTATCCACTAAATGAAGCACCGAGCATGCAGGGACCTCCATGATGGAGTAGCCATCTGACGACCAGGCTCGCTTAAAATCGGAGTATGGGAAGAAGTATTTCTCGCAGACTCGGCCTACATAAACCGCATCCCTACCGAAGCAACCGCCTGACGAAATGCGGGGATAAGAGCCTTCGCCTTCTTAAAAGTTCTCCGACCTGAGTCAAAAGAAAACTATAAGTGACAAAAAGAAGCGCACCACAACAAGAGCAAAGTAGTTATGAGAGAAAAACCTGACTTATCAGTCGAAGGCTTGAGCCTGAACCTCTTGTTGAACTACACCCAGTCCTGGATCCCTATGGTGTGAGGCAAGATGCGCGCCACCCAATCACTGATATCGGCAACTAAAGAAGGGGGTGCTTCTCAGTTACAAAAAGAAAAACAACATAACAAGTCATGAAACACAAAGAGGAGGGAAAGAACGTACTTCAAATGATGACACTTACAAGAAAAATTCCTTTGTTCAAGAAATTCGCTAGGGTTCGCCACCACATGCTCGATTTTGATAAAGAAGTAATGAGCCCAAAACCGATGCTTCGTCCTATCATACATCCCTTCCACCAACCCTTGGGTTCCGCAGAGGCGGAGGTGAATCATCATGCCCATATGGAAGCTCGGTTCGAAGAGGTGCAATATATGACAGATAGAGCGGTAACGTCCACGTACGGCTTCGTGAGAAGGGCGGTAGACAGAAATGGCCTTGTTGTACGCAAACATTTTTGGAACACCTCTAACAGAGGGGAAAATAATCAAAGAGACTTCGCAGCCGGTCAGCTCCGCGAACATCAACAATATAAGGAAACTTGTAAAGTTAGGGAGAAAGTTGTGCTGGGCAGATATTGTAGTAACGGTAGAACTCCTCCGCCAATGGAGGAAGAGGAAGAGAATAACCTATCTGGAATAGGTAGGCATAAAATGCACAAGACCCAGGCTGGTGAACTTGAACCACATCATCTCTAGCTAGGACCAAGTCGACGTAGGCAGGAATGTCATACTTGGTCCTAAGGGCGATATGATGCTTCGCCTCCATCTCCGATTTTGCAGACTCCAGTTCAAGGATGGGTTCCTTAGAGAAGTTGGACATGGAAGTAGGGTTATGATAAATGAACTCTTCCACAATTAGGAAGCTCTCATTCTCTATAACCGTTGATTCTCCGCTATCAAAAGGCATGTCCGTTGATAATGGAGTAGGGTCAAAGATCATCTCAGTGTTGGGGGTCACGTTAGTCATTCTCCACTAGTATGTATGCAGTGGAGCAAAAAAAGATTAAAGGGTAAAAGCGGTTGCAATTTCAGGGTGCAAGAACACAAGAAGAAGATAGATAAGCGAGTGCAAGGTTGAAGAAATGAGAGAATGCAAAATTTCCATTGAGATGTTTTCCCCTCTTTATTTATGGACCCCACAGGCGTTCAAATCGATGCAGACAACTGCTAGTGGCCCTAGAATCAAAACGACAAGGACTCAAGGAATGAGGCAACACATCGGGAAGATGCAAAATAATGATGCATGCATCGTAACATCATCCTGCACCAACCACATGACCTACGAATCTCAAAGTGATACGTCATTATGTTTTCTACGGATGCCTTTACTCGATCACCATGCCAAATGTTTTTTACAAAGGGTTGACTGAAGAGGTCCTCTCATTGGGGCCGACCACAAGGCTACCTCGACAAGCGAATGGACTAACTGTATGGGTCAAAATTTGGCTTATGAAGTTAGGAATGGGAAGATCGTTAAGTGAGAATACTGTGTTTCAATTTGGAAGGATAAGCCAAGGTCAACCAAAGCCCAACAACGAGCAGTCGCTGAGTAAGGCATAAAGGCAGAGATTGAGTAGCGAAGAGTAGGAATAACAACTAGTGTATACTTGGTACTAGTGACATGAATATTCTCCTTGTTTTACTTCTTAGGGTTTATATAGAATATCTCATATAAATAGAAAGAGAGGGAAAAGAAAAAGGACACGTGAGATTGATTCTAAAAATATTGTTGTAAGAAGTTGACTCTTGGAAGAGAATAAAGTATACCTTTTGTGATTGATTTTATCGATTATTCTTCCTTTCCACTCACACGATCCAAGAATGCATTGTTCAGATTTTTATTCGCTACCATATTCCGTTGTCAAGAGGAAGAATCTTGCACATCGGTCGATATTTGGGTGAATTGTTCTTCCTATTTAAATTTATTGCCACTTTCCGTATTTATTTCTCATCGTTCATTCTTCATTTATTCCCCAAGGTGTGCATTTAATGATTTAATATCCGATTCTGGGCATTAAGTAAACAATATCACTTCAACACTTAGCTAAATCTAGGAATTAGTATGCTTGACTATAATTCACCTTTCACCTTAGTTATCTTTTAATTAGTTTATCAAAGAGTACTATAGTTTTTGGTTAAACAAGGCAGCGCCACCACTTTTTACCTGTTGAGATGACTTCTTGACGGTCTTACATCGTACATTAGTGGTGGCAAAATAATTCCAAAAAAAAATAGTTCACCACCCATAGTATCAAATAAAAAATAGATTGGATAATGAACTTTTTATAAAAGGTCATATATAGATAAGAACCATATTATTTATTTAGGAGATGGATAACCAATAGGTTTAACTTTTACATTTGTAAGACCTTAAATTGAGGTTTTTCAAGTTTGAGAAAAACTAAAAATCCTCCCAAAAGTAATCATAACTATGAAGCCATGGATAATATGGCTAACTCGCTTTTTATTCGTATTAAATATGGGTCGAATAAAATAATTTATCAATTTTTTCATTACCCATTTCGACGTGTCCCATATTCGACTCGACCCGCCCGTTTTTCACCCCTAGCATACACCACCCATCCTTACTGATACACGAAATGCTGATTTGAAAGATGAGTAGGATGCCAAATAGGACTTTTCAAATACGTTAGTTAAAGTTAGTTACAATTTGAAAAGTTAGTTGGAAATTGAAAGTTAGTTAATGGCGGGAAATTTGTTCCTTTTGATTTTCAGCATTTTCATTTCAAATCCTT